>ML281003.1:33376-81305 GCA_005239495.1 Nicotiana undulata
GTTTTGAGTCCGTTTAAAACACCAAAAAACCCCCCCCCCCCCCCCCCCCCCAAACCACACACACACACACACTATTGTTGAAGCCCAGGAGATCCCATGTTTGAATTTCAGTTATAAAACTTGGTGTGACCCCATGCATTCCAACTTTCATTGGACATGATTACCTTGGCAACTTGTGCTTGTGGGCCAGATAAGCTGCCCGGTAGATTAGTCGAGGTGCACACAAGTTGCAAACATCACCAATGTTAAACAAAATAGTTTTAAGTGCTAAACACTTGAAAGCAGGAAGGTACCTACACTTCCGAAACTGAAGGGAAAAATCTTTAATCAAAGCCTTGGTCATTTTTAAGAAGTTTTGAGAGAATATAGTAGTAGAACCTTTTTAAGGAATTGAAAATCTGCTGTTCAAAGTTAAAATTTCTGTTCTATTTCATTTTTACTTTTTGTGTTACAGGAGTATGCTAGTTTGCATCCATGGTTTGGCTTGATTTATGGGATGATTGTTGTATATATCATCTGATTCCTGTATATTAACGCTACTACTTTCTTCATGTGATATCAATAAATAACTTTTGAACCATCAAAAAAAGTCTCCTGCTAAGTTGCTCGGACACGGGTGCAGATCTAGAGGTCGGATCTTTCAAAATGTAAATTCTAAGATTCGGGGATAAGATCCTAGTACGGATACGCGTGCGGGGATGCGGCTAAAAGTAATTCAAAAAAATAAAAATATAAAAATATCTCTAAATTATGAGAAAATTTGTGGAATACTTACGTATAGCTTGTAAAGTGCTATTTCTTTTTTATTCTCAAGTTGTAGAAAAGTAAAGGATTGGTTTCCTAAATAAGGTAAGCTATTTTCTTCAAATTTACCCTAGTTTTGGTTCTAATTTCGGGAATCAAATTGTATCTCGTCTCGAATTTTTCTGTCCATTGTGGTCTAAGTACCCGAAATTGTTTGGCCAAATCCAGTACAGATCCCATACCCATACTAGTGTCGTGTCAACACGGGTGTGGCACCTAAATTGCCGTATCGAAGCAACTTAGGTCTGCTGTCTTGCCATAGCGAATAGAATTCTTCAGTATTCAGTGAATACCACTGAGCAGCAGATCTTTATGTTTTTTGTTTTGTACTAGTTCTGCATGTTTTTCTTACATTTTGCAGTTTGTTACTTTTCATAACCAGGAAGAGCTCAAGAGTATGGTTCGGATAGTAATACATTTTTACCCTTATTCTTAGTAAACAACATTTTAGGATGACAAATGCCATGCCTGTAGTTTCAGCTGTATATTAGGTATAGATCTCTCAGTAAACATTTGAATGGAGATTTCCGTATATTTGACATTATACAAGGGTACAAAACATATACTCTCTCTGGGATAACAATATCCACTTAATTTTCAGGGTCAGAAATCCTTGGCCTTGGAAATGGCAATTGGGTTATGGCAGTTATTCTTTGCAGAAATGCAGTGGCCATTGGTTGCGCATTGGTGTCAGTTTCTCGAGGTAATTGAGAGGAAAATCCTCGGATATCCATTTTTTAAGTCGTTACCTATGTACGGGCAGCTGACTACCTTTGCTAGGTTTGACGATTCAGTTTTTTCGCTTAATGAAGATGACATGATGCCGTATTTTGCTGGATGCTCATTGGTTCTGTTTATTTGATGTAATCTCATGCTTGATAATGCTCCATCACTTTTGATTCGTTTCTATTTTAATGTGCACATGATTTTCACTTGGTTCTTATTTCCGCATGACAACTTATGTGCTGTTACAAGTGTTTTTTTGCGCTTATTGAGGATGCTATAACTCACCCCTGTCCTTTCTTTATGCTTTTGCTGCCAACTGATTCAGGAACGGAATATGAAGGTTATCTCACGTGATGTTTGGCTACAGCTACTGGAATTTGCAAAGGTAAGTTCCGACTCATCACTTCAGCGTATTAGCTTTCAAATACACCCTCTATACATTCTCCATCCAATTCCCTCTGACTTTCTGCTATTAGTCTATTATCTAAATCATGTCAAAAGATGGCTAAACGTTTTGTACTTACAGAAAAGAGAAAAAAGTTGCCGGAAGTATGTATTATTTCAAGTTATTTTCAAAGGAAAAAAAAGAAAAAAACAGAAGATTATATTGGTATCTATGATGTCTTACGCAGACTGTGGACTCTACATTATCAAACTATGATGCTGAAGGAGCTTGGCCTTGTCTACTTGATGAATTTGTTGACTACTTGATTGAAAATGGTCATTGTGCGAAAAGGTCTGATGAATGATTGAATGAATCCTCAAGTACCGGTGTCATGCTCTTTTTTACTTCCACTTGGAATTGTAGATGAGTCTTGCGTGTTCCTGTTCTAGTCCTCACTGTCGATTCAAAGTTATCATGTTTTGTTTGGAAAAACTCCCCAATTAGGGAAACTGATACTAACTTGTAGTACTTGATCTAACAAGGGAAAAATCAGTGAGTGTTTGAATTATTGGAAATTGCACTTGTGTGTCTTGTTCGACTTCCAAAGGCAACTACAATATTTAAACAATATATTCCTAAATTAAACAAAACATAAGTATCTTCACTTGTGTAGTCAAATATAGATCCAAGAGTTGAGTTGCAAAAGTGCCATGAGCGAGCCAAAAATGCTTTAGCTACCAATCCCTTTTGTTTATTGGTCTTTGTATATACGTTTTGGATATTTGCCAATTGGGAGAAGAGGGTGATTTTCTGTCGTACGTAATAATCAGCAGAAGAAAAGGATGCAAAAGAACGATTAACGCCATTGATGAATGAGTAAACAATTTATTCAGTCGATAAAAGTTAAAACGATAGTTAGCAAAACATAAGCTTTGCAATATGATGATGCATAAATAGTCTTAAAATCAGTTTTACAAAGCATTGGGGAAAAAGACCATCCTTTATACAAAGCACGCGATCGATCTCTGTTCTCTTCCTCCTGCTTTTCTCTTTCACAAAGTTCCTCTGAATAAAGCATGAAATAATATAAGGGAAAGGAAAAAGAGGAAGAAAAAAGCGAGAGACAAAGATGAATATCAGAGCCAAGAAAGAAACAGTGCACAGGCCTACCCAACGTATCTATCTACCTATTAGCAGTATTTCCATTGGAACTTCACGAAGGCAGTGGTCAGAGTTGATGTGAAAAAAGGTAATTCTCTATTCTCTGCGCCCCAAATTTCACTACTTGACGACTTTCCATACTAGTCTGCTGACCACAAAATTCCTACAGCCACCACTGATTTTAACATCTGTGGAGGGGTGCGGCATAAATGTCCAGCGGTTGATAACTCAAACGGTCATTATGGGGCAATGGCCCTTCCTGAGAATTTAAAACAGTTTGTTATGCGCATTATAATTACAAGAATCAAAACCACGACACCTGATAAAAATGTGGATGACAGCATTATAATAACAGCATGTGCTAAGCTATTGTTAAGTCTTCCACTTTGAAAGGGTTAATTCTCCGTTATGCAAATCAAAAGAATATTTGAAACAAAATAACAGCAGACATTAAACTGGGGTGCAATGTACACATTCTATATGATCCCTATCTTCACGCTTCTAAGGAAAATGGTTGTTATAAAGACTTCACATAATAACTGGATAATATATATGAAGATGAGAATATTACCTCTTCCATGTTTATTTGGAGAGGCTTCACAAAATCTTCAAACATGGTAGGGCATAACCCTCTAATTTTGTCTTCTACTTCCTGAAAAAGAACCAGCAGAGGATGTCAACAGAAACAAGAATGCAAACAAAAGATGTTGACAAGTCAAAAAATAAAAAATAAAAGTGCATCCCATGCTTTTGAGGAAAAATATAAAGCGTAGTTTAGTATGCCAGACAAGAAGCTATAACATGGGAAAAAAGTCCACAAGTAGGCACTAAGATAAAAATTAAAGAATATATACTGGTCTATTGTACCATATAGACCCTTTGGTCCGGCTCTTCCCCGGACCCTGCGCATAGCGGGAGCTTAGCGCGCCGGCTGCCCTTTTATTATATACGGGTTCTACCATTCAGATACTACACCCAAATAGTGCAGTCAGAGAATAAGAATTAAAATGTCCAATGTTCTCCTTGGAACGCAAACTACCATTTTCCTGAATGAGCCCATCCAATTAGGAATCGTCGTAATGTGGAACAAAATGAAAACTGAGGTTTGTTTAAAACAGTTAATCAGTATGGTGTTTACCACTGTTAAACATCATTAGAGGCATGCCAGCTAGACATTTTAAAATTTTCCATCCAAGTTTCAAATTCAATATCCATCTTGAATTTACCACTGTTTGACAGAGCTTGAGGAGCGACGATGGAATAGATTTAAATTGGCACGTATGTTTAAGTATCTGCATAACAATAAGCTCCTTTTGTTCCGTAAGACCGCAACATCCTCTTCTTGCTATCTATAAAGAAGATCCTCTTTAGTACTGTGAGTGCTCTAGCACTTGATCTCTCCTACTTTTAGCAAGATACAAAGGAACCATCTCTTTCGACGTTCTAAACTATATCTTTCTGGACCAAATAAGTTAATGATTCCTTTAAAATAGCCTGAGTGTGCATTTAGTGTACACACATATATATCTCTTTGATCTGCTAGTTCTATTATAGCATATACTGGTCCAATACATGCTTTTTAAGATTTTCTATGCGAGGTTTCTTTGTCAAAATGTAACATAGATAGAGTTTATAATATGTTTTTTTCAATAAAATAGTTCGCGATAGGTTGTTTTTGGAGCTTCTAAGCATGAAGAATATTCAACCTGAAACCAAGTTTAGCAAATTGTTATCAACACCAGAAATAATCCATAAGTTGTCCCCCCAAATTACCACGTGTCGAAGAGTCGACTAGGACTTTATCATGAGGTAACATGAAATACGTTTTCCTCTACTTGCGGCACAAATCTATATGCACTTCCAAGTCCCGTCAAATTTTCGTGTCTCGAGTAGGAAATAAATTAACTCCGACTTTTTCTACCAGATATTTCAATCCTCTAATCTAACATTTCAACCCCTGAAGCAACAATCACGTCATAAGACACTCGAACCACAACAAAAAACATTATTCGAAAATTTCAGCATCAAAATACCTTATGGTTGTTCGAGTACTCATACTAGTACATATAATTTTTTTTTAGGGCTTCGTGATGCATTATACATGCTATTCCTGGTCAAGACTCCTCGTACCTGCATTAAAGACCTACTTTTCCATGCTATGAACATCTTATAGTGCTATAGTGATCTACTCCCTTTGTCCCAATTTATGTGGCGATGCTTGACACGGCACGGAGTTTAAGAAACAAAGAAGACTTTTGAAACTTGTGATCTAAAACAAACCGTAGATATTTGTATGGCTTTAAATCAATTCATTAAGGGAAAATTAGGAATTCTAAAAATAAATTGTTTCTTAATAAGTAAAGGCGACTTTCTTTTTGGGATTGACTAAAAAGGAAAGAGTACCAGATAACTTGGGACAGAGGGAAAATTAATTCTCACGAAGATTCTCGTTTAGAGAATGCCACTCCTGCTTATAAAGAAACTTCAAAATATTTAGGTGTGATTTCATGCGTCAATCCACTTGCTGGCTCCTATAAAATTTTGTCACAATGTCTCTAACTTTCTATATTCTTTTTCATTATTTTGAGAGCTATTCCGGGAAAGATGTTTTAAAGTTCGGATATATCAAGCATTTCAGTAACTTTTTGAAGGAAAGGCCTGAACTATTCACAAAAATAAGATGGCATGTAACAACTCTTACAATTGAATTGGTGGGGAAACAGGTACATAACATGCAGTAGATACTCCATATGATGCATAATAATGGAGAAGTAGGCAAAACAAGTGTGCGAGGTATGGAGAATATTGATTGTTGCGAGGAGATTGAGAATTGATTTGCAGAGAGCAGGTAGATAAATATACTTTGATTTCTAATCAAATATAACTGCAGGTTTATCATACCAATCCAGTTATCCTCGAGTTTTCAAGAAGCTCATTGGAAATTAAATCCAGTATATGCCTGTTGGCCATCAATCCCCTCATTGCAAGTTCTTCTGTCTCATCAATATACTGTGATAGCAATTAAGTTAGATTATTGCAAAAAAGCAGAATAAGAACTGCTTGTATCAGATGCATAACTCAAACTTGTATCATAAAACTAAAAAAGCTCACTATCTTCCTTATCGATTTGTAGTAATCCCTTTGATGGGAATAGGCTGATACTAAAGGTGGACCAACAGCTTTGATATGCACGACACCAATAAGCGATAAACAAAAACAAACAAAAAGGAAAAGGAAAACCAGAGTAAAGTTTGTAATAGAAGTACCGCAGTTCTTAAGCAGTTGGATGAGTTTTCCACAAGTTATTACCAAAGAACACAGGAAGGAGGCTCATGACACTGAAACTTTTAAAGAACTTGCATGTATAATCAAGAAGCTTGGATTGATTCTATTTCTTTTCCTTTTTTATTGGTGTTGGGAGACTCAGATAGTGGCTGGTTGCATACACCTTGGACAGTTTTAAATTGCTGATGCATTTAACAAGTGGAACGTGTAGCATAACCACAAGCAAATAGTCATATATTGAAAGATTAGCAATATGGAAAGAAAATCATTTCTCCTGTACAAAATAACCAAATATAACCATTAAAGAAAGGAAAATTTTAGTTACCCTTGTCAATTCACGAGTAAATAGCTCAGAAACTTCAACTGTCATATTAGCAGGAATTATATGAGGATCATCCCACTGAATCATCAAGAGGAGTAAAGAGGTAAGTGATCGAGAATATGTTGTAAAAAATAAAAAATCAAGCATTAAGTAAGCCAGTTCATGTTCCATGAAAAAATTATACCTTATATTTTATAATCTCACCATCAGGACTGTCAGGCCGATCACCCAATCCTAATCTCTTTGTCAAAGCAGTAAGGCCCAACCTGGAGTTTCTAGGACTTATCACCATTTCCCGAGCAATCTGGCATAGATGCCGTATAAATTTGAGTTGACATCAATTACATACTAAAAAGTTGTCGCTTTTCACCTCCCCCACTACTAATACTAGCACAAGCAAAATTAGCAAATCTAGCATGTATAAAAGCAAAGAAGCTTGAATGGGGGTATTGACACACACGCGTGCGGAAAAAAAAAATACACATACACACATATATATTTGTAACAACATACAAGGGCATGCAGGTAATTGTCTAAATGTATGTAGATGGGCAGCAAAGAATCTGTTTTGTTGTAATTTTTCTCAATACCTTTAATTTTACCTTCCTCCACACCTCAAGAATATTTGTTAACGATAAAACTGTATTACTCCGCCAACCTATAGTTATCGGCCCCACCACAACCCAAAAGAGGAAAACACAGTAAAATCAAGAGTACTTGCTCTGTCGCTGCTTGAATGCTGCAACAGTTGAAGAGACGTGGTCTACCTTTGTAATCTTTTCTAAATCATCTATTCCTCCATCAGTAATGTCATCACCAAATATAATACGTTCAGCACAGCGCCCTCCATGAGCTACTACCATTTGCATTTTCATGTAGCCAAAGGTTGTGTAACCTTGATCAACCACATCTTCTCTAGGGTAGAAAACGGATATCGCAGTTTCCTGCTCATTCAAACGAGCAATAGTTCTGAATCAACAAAAGCCGGATTGAATATAACATAACTCATGTTTATGTAAAACATAATACCTTGCCACCAGGTAGAAGCTGAGAGAAAGCATGCCAATCAAACTGAGGGAACAAGTGCGCCAAGACAATGTGACCAGCTTCATGGACTGCCAACAATCGTCTTTTTTCACGAGATACCTATTACAAGATTTTAAATGATCATAACAATAAACTGATACATCATGTCTCTCTTCTAGGAGCAACAGGGAAAGATTGCATACACTCTGCTCACACTTCTGCTGCTCTTCCTCTGTCAGGAGCACACCCATACCCTCAAGCAATTGCTTGTCCAAAACATCAATAATATCCTTCTGGTCTATCTTAGAATGTCCTTTTCTTACCTGCGTGTAAAAATCGATTACTTAAGCAAATACCCTCGAGAAAATGGAAAACCAGAAAACATTTTCAGTCATACCGAGGATTAATGAGGACATAGTTAGCATATATCAAGTAAATTTTTAAGTTTTAATTAGTTTAATCAGTTCTCAAAGTCTGGAAACTTTGGTGTACTGCTTGACCTCAATATGCGATAAAGGAGTTAAGTTGGAGAGCAGGCCATGCATGCAATTTAAGTTATATCTGTTCAATTCTGGGGTTTGTAATTTGCCCCTATCATACATAAATTTGTTGTTGAGATTGGTGATTCTTAAAAAGCACTTGTTTGCTTGTTTACTCTCACTTGTGGTGACAGCTCTTATATTTAACTTCTGATTTTGGTTAATTTCCCTGGTATCTGCTCCACAACTTTCAGTCACAGCCACCTAAGTTTGCCATATTTTACTCTGTTCTTAGAATATTATATGCTTTCCTATCCACCCTCTAATTTTTTTTTTAAATTATACTGTGAAGTCAACCGTTACATCACATGATCTCAAATCCGCCAATCTACTGTTTCTACAAGTCTCCATGGTAATAATGTGATTTTTAAGTCAATTGCCAATAACTTGCCAACATTGATTTAGGAAAACAATACTAGTCAAGGAAACAATAGATCAATAGATATTATGAAGCACCAATAGTGACTACAGATGTTTCTGGGTCAAAATGCGAAGAACAAACTTACAGACATTATTCCAGCTTCATTGACTAGATTTCTTATGTCTGCTCCAGAATATCCAACTGTACGAAAGACAAGCTGCAACACCGCAAAGGAGAACAATTCAATCAAATTCCTAAACCTGAGCCTCAACATCAGGGGCTCCAAATGGAGGGTTTCATCAGTATACATCAGGTAACTTAAAGAAAAGAAGTCCATTGTCTTCCCACGCTAGGTATAAGAAAAGGAAACAACTGCCTTTTGGCATGTGAAGTAGTAGGGTTGCGCCTGACCCCTTCAAAAGAGGCAGTATATAATGTGAAAGTAAGTTTTAGTTCAAAGAAATCAACTGAGATGAAGAAATTCCAAGTTAGAACAAGAACGAATAAAGCAAGCAATTTACTTTCTCAAAGTCAACATCCTCTGCAAGCTGCTTCCCAGAACTGTGAACTCCAAAAATTTGCACTCGTTGCTTTGCATCTGGTAAACCAATATACACCCGTCTGTCAATACGTCCAGGGCGGACAAATTCTAAGTCGAGTTCATCTGGCCGATTGGTAGCACAGATGAATATGACAGCTTGTCTTAGTGAAAACCTATCAACACCAGTTTTTTCCTTCCTGCACAAACAAATCCAATATTATCTTGTGCAAAACAAAACAAGAACATAAGAGGGCAAAGTGGCTTTGCCTTCAGTACTTATAGAATATTAGCATAACGTTTTTTGGTATGTATATTAGTATAACCTTCTAGCTCTGGTAGTGTACTACAACAACCACAACCTAGAGGAATCCTACAAGTGGGGTCTTGGGAGGGTAGTGTGTATCCAGGCCTAACCCTTACTCTGGCAGTGTACTAGTAGATAAACATATAAACCAAAATTACATCACCAGAAGCTTTGATGTTTTTTCCCGATCCAGTGGAGATGGGGTGGGGCCAGTAGCTCACCCTACGGGATCGCGACCCTTTGTCCTGGGGCCAATCTCTGTCCAACCCGAGGAAACCATTACATGCCTTAAAAGATGCAAGCAGCACATGTGCCATGTCTTTCCCTTCTTTTGATAAAGCAATAAATTTCATTAACGAAGGGCAAAATAGACCCATATACTAGTACACCAAAAAGTAGAAACCTTACGAAAGATAGGAAATACCCAATCTTCTATACATATGGGAACCTTGTAGGTGCACCAAAAAGCAATAAGGGATAAGAGACCATTCCTCATCATTTTCTACTCCTTCAAAAGCTCTCTCGTTTCTCTCTCTCCAAACGGTCCACATAGTGCAAGTGATGTCAGCATACTGATTAAATTGTTAGGTGTTGCAAGTTAGTCAATTGCCAAGACACTAATTTCAACTCCTATTTGTTTATAGTTTGACAAAAACTCCAAGTTCAAAAGATTTTTTATTTTATCATATCAGAAACTCATGACTCAACGGCAAAAATTTTCACTGTCCAGAGACCGTAGACAGTGTAGGGAAGAAGCGCGGAAAAATTCATGATGAGAAGGGGAAAATGTTCTTTAGAACCCTTATCCAGCACTGCAGAATAAGATTCTACATCAGATCTCATCAAAAGCAGCAGAGGGTGTTGCTTTCCTGCGCGGATCATTTCCACGGAGTGAAACTAAGATATACTGCCTCTTTTGAAGGGCAGTATATAATGTGAAGTTTTCTTTGCAAAGAAGAGGGTGTTATATCCACGGAGTGAAACTAAGATACTCACTCCCCATCAAGCTGAGCAATCAGAGCCTCAAATGTTGCTTTCCTGCGCGGATCATTTCTTGCATGCCTTCCAGCAATAGCATCAATCTCATCTACAAATACAAAAGCTGGAGCCTACAAAGAGGACAACAGAACGTAAATTTTATCCCCTTGAATTAGCACGAGTACATCATGCGGGGCAGGGGGAGAAATCACATCATTTTGAGAATTTTCAAGAGAAGTGTACAGGTCCGATTACTTGAAGGCTAATGACATCAGAAAAACATATTTCATTAACAGTATAACATTAGGGCTGATTTCTTTGTTCAATGATGGAGATTTTATCATCAGAATCAAAGCCAGCACCATAGAATGTTAAAAAATTTGTTAGTTACTTCATCCACAGTAATTACTCAACCAAGCCTCAAGACCTGTTAGTTCGTGTCTGGTGCAAATAGTGAAGCCAAGAGATTACATTAACATGCATTCAAAGGAGTGTAACAGTTTTAAAGTAACTTCTGCTTTGACTTCATCAGAAAAGCACACTTGATACAATGAGCTTCAGATTTGTCAGCAGCTTAGAAGGTCAGCAGTAGGTTAAGATTTACAAGAAAGGTTATAACTTAAACAGTGACCAAGCTCCCCTCCCTCTCTCAACTTGTTTTCGGTGCAGAGATCATGTGAGAAAAATTTGTTACTCTGAGGAACATTCTCATCCCTATACGTCAATATTGTAACTAGAAGAAATAAACTCACATTTCTCCTAGCAATAGAAAACATTTCATTGATTCGTGCAGCACCACTCTTTTCACTATCAGTGAACTCTGCACCAGAAGCAAATACAAAAGGCATCCCACTTTCCTTTGCAAGTGTCCGAGCGAACAGTGTTTTGCCTGTTCCAGGAGGCCCAGACAGAAGCACACCCTGCCATGCATTAAAATGAATCAAAGTGAACAAGATTTGCATAATACATAGTTTTAGTAAGTCTTGAAAAGAATGTATGAGTTTACCCGCACAAATTTGACATCTTTCTCATAATATTGCATTGGATTTCCCATATAAATCATCAATTCATCCAAAAGATCCCAAACATCTCCTCCCAATACTATTTCTTTATACATCGATTTCGTCTCACCAACTTCTCCAACTGGCTAAGTAGGCAAGGGAATAGGAGTTAAAAGGTGACTAGTATATAAAACAAAATTCAGAAAAAAGAGGCAGGTATTAGATTAGATCCAATAGAGATGAAAAGATACCAAAATAAAATTTTCAGCATAAGCCATATCGAAAAGTTGATTATATTTCTTATAGAGGAGGCGCTTTGTTGTGATGTGCAGAAGCATCATAGATTCTCTTATAAACCACAAAATCAGTATGCCAGGCAATAAAGCAAAAAGAACTTTGAGAAAGTAATGAATTTGCCGCTTCTGAAGTAAATCTACTTCAGCTCCAGAACTTGATATCATCTCAAATAAGAAAGGATCTAGTGGAATATCAACCTGAAAGGAGGAGAATACATTAACCAGTAAATAGGTCAGTTCAGGAACAGTAATGAATTTATTCTACAAAATATATATATTACGTACAATATATTCAAGTGGGAATCCTTCTTTCATTGTGACAAACACTCTCTTCAGATCCTCCGTGAATACTATAGCAGCCACCTGTGGATATTAAGTTAGTAAATCTAATAGAAAGTGAATCCATATCTACGTGAAGATAATGCATTAGTTTGATTCCACCTGAACCAGAGAATTACAGTCCCCAGCCAGAATTCAAGCAAAGGCAAACATTTTGTTTAACAAATATAACTTTTGCTATTTTCCCTTACAACATCATTCAAAAGAATGAAGAATGGGGTGGCATCACTATTTTAGTACAATCCCCAATGGAACACTATGCACACTTCATGAATAATGCTTTATGACTTAGAAGTATCCAATATTTATGTCCACTTGAAAGCATTAGAACATAAAGGGACAACCATATCTGAGTATGAAGAGACACGGAACAGAGAAAGTGGAACAATTACCTCAGAAGTATCAAGCTTCTGAAGAAAATAGGTATAAGGAAGTTTAGGACGATATCTCCACCATCTTTTGGAGATCCACAATGCCCTGGCTCCTTGGGTTTCTCTTGTCTTCTCAACCACATCTTTGCGAAGACTATTCTCAACTTCCTTCATGTCAAATTCAACCACATACCTTGAATTTACTGAATCTAATTGTTCTGCCATCTTCTCCTTTCTAAGAATTTCGTGCCATGCTTGAAGCCTTTCACGCCATGTTCCACTCATATCCTGATTTTCAGCTGCAAAAACAACAGGAAAAGAAATGCTTCAAACGACAACTAAGATAATCTGGATTCACCCAGGATACTGAAAAAACACAATTCACTACAGTTGTTGAAATCTAAAAGATTATTCTGGAAATCTCATGAATTTAATCAGATCAGCTCTAACTTAATAAGTTCTCTTTAATACCTCTTAGTTAAAGTTCTGAACTTAACTCCACTTACTACACCTCTGCTTGGCAAACTTACCAACAAGTTTAGGAGTGGTATCATGTAGAACATATAGAAAAAACATTTTCACCATGTTATTTATGCATTTTACTACAGAGTATTAGATATGTATTCAACCAAAATTAGCTCGGCCTTTCTGGAGGAAGACCCAGGCATAACCTACAATGTTCAATCCAGCTCCTTGAAATTACCTTAATCTGGATGCACCCAAAAGTGAATTTAGATTTCTATGTGATATGGTGAACCAAAAAATTGACAGTAAGTACATCTCTTATTATATGTTCATTTATATTTGACGAGGTCATTTGATATAACTTTTCCACATTTTATGATGTATGATTCCTTCCGCACTAATTGATAATCTCAAAAAGAAAATTAGAAGAAAAATCAGGACGTGCCTCGGGGCAAAGGTAGCCTCTACACAGCCTGAGGTGATAACGGGGCTAACACCTCAATAGGTGAGGCATCCGCCCCTCATGCACGTTTTACACCTTGACTCTTTTCCCTTATTCCCTGTGCGCGCTTTTACACCTTGGAATGCATTGACTGTATTGTACACCTCGAAACATATACGTGTAAATTATTTCCAAGTTTCCAGATTGTTTTCATATTTTAATATATACTTTTAAAATAATTTTCATATTAAAAAGTTCAAAATCCGTGGGACTTATGTCCCATGCCTTGAGATTTACACCCCACCCCATAATAGATCAAATAATCCGCCCAGCAACTCTACCTTTAAAAATACTGAACCCCGCACACCCAAAAAACAATCCACCAGTTTAAAAGTTCACTAATATTTTGGGGAGCGAAAAAGTAGAAAGAACGAGATTGCATAGTGCAGCTTATTCATTTTGAAGTAAAATAAAGTCAAAGATACTGATATACTACTACACAATTCTTCTCATTGTTCATTGAACAGGGAACCATCAAGAAGGTTCTTCTTTCATCCTATATAAGATATAAAAAGAATATACAGGAAACTACAGAACTATGTTGCTAGCATACGACCTATACGTTTCCAATGAGGAACTAGAATAGCTTATGATACTGTTATTAGCATTTGCACCTCCTTTTGAAGAGGGAAGGATAATTAAGTCCTTACAACATTATGCAAGCCTAATAACAAAACTCACCTGAAACTCCAAGATTCTCTTTCAGAGTCTCTTTATCCTCTACTCTCAATCTAGTATCACGCTCTATCACCTCTTTCATATTATGACTTCCAGTGTCATCTTCCCAAGCATCTTCACCAACGTAGGAACTGTCATGAAAAAGAGTTCCATCTGCTGCTTCAATGAACTTCTTTAACTTTAGACCTTTGGGGGTAGTCTTCCTCCACAGACCTTTCTTGAATCTATAAGAACAAATGTCCAAGAACGGAGTTGAGAGATCAAAAAATATCTTAAAGCACCAATTGGATCAAGTAACAACATATATTTGCATAAGGTGGTCCAGGTAAAGGTGGTCCAGATCAAACTACTAGTCTAGAAATTTTTGTTGGGTTTTGTCCCCATTTTAACAAAAGTTCACGTGCTCAAAGGGTTTTGTTGCTTAATCATGTGCTCAATTGTGCTTGTTAGTTGTTCAGCCCAAATTAATTGCATTTAGGAACCTTATTGAATGAAAAAGGGAATTAAGGTTGGACAGATGTTAGGCAATCTATGATCTCGTTAGATGGGACTTCTATTTAGAGATTTTATGCATTTAGTGGACACACTAAATAGCACCCAAGACAATCCTTTATGGGTTAAGCTTAATGCATCCTAATTGAGTGATTTCACAAAAACATGCTTGGATTACTTGGTTAGGATAGACCTATAGACTGATCGAAAGATGGGCGAGGTAATTTAATGTCATGTTAACAACAACAACAACAACAATGACCCAACAAAATCCCACCAGTGGGTCTGGGGAGGGTAGTGTGTACGCAGACCTTACCCCTACTCCGAAGGAGTAGAAAGGCTATTTCCTAAAGACCCTCGGCTCAAGAGAAGGGAAGGGACAATATATTAGTACCATCAGACAGAAATCAAAGAAATAATAACAACATCATAAGAACTAGAAAATAGTTGAAATGCAATAACAAAACCAGAAAATAAGCCCCGATGCTATGAAAACGTAAGGGCAGTGAGAACACAACATAAACCCCTAGCAGTCTAAGGCCATACCTATCGAACTAGCCTCGCCCCCGGGCTCGACTACATCCTAACCTACAACCCTAATGCTCGACCTCCACACCTTCCTAAGAAGAGCCATGCCCTTGAAAATCAGCAACAACGCATGTCCTGTCTGATCACCTCTCCCCAATACTTCTTAGGCCACCCTCTACCTCCTCATTCCCCCCATGGCAAAACTCTCGCACCTCCTCACCAGAGCGGCTCCTCCTCCGCACGTGCTCGAACCATCTGAGCCTTTCTTCCCGCATTTTGTCCTCCATAGGAGCCACGCCCACCTTCTCCCGAACAACTTCATTCCTAATCTTATCCAACCTAGTATGCACGCACATCCACCTCAACATCCTCATCTCTGCCACTTTCATCTTCTAGATAGTTCTTAACCGACTAACACTCAACCTCGTACAACATGGCCGGTCTAACCACAGCTCTATAGAACTTACTTTTAATTAAAGGTAGCACTCTCTTGTCACACAGGACTCCTGATGCTAACCTCCATTTCATCCACCCCACCCCTATAACCCCAGGTACTTAAAGCTACTTCTCTTGGGGATGAGATGTGATCCAAGCCTCACGTCCATGCCCATTTCCACTGACTCGGCGCTGAACTTGCATTCCAAATATTATGTCTTAGTCCTGCTCAACTTGAAACCCTTAGACTCAAGGGTATGTCTCCAAACCTCCAGTCTGTCGTTAACACCGCCTCGCGTCTCATCAATCAGAGCTATGTCGTCAGCGAGTAACATACATCATGGCACCTCCGCTTGAATGTGGTGTGTCAGTGTGTCCATCACCAGGGCAAATAAAAACGGCTAAGCGTAGATCCTTGATGTAGCCCCATAACAAGCGGGAAATGCTCTGAGTCGCCTCCCACATTCCTAACCCGAGTCTTAGCTCCATCATACATGTCCTTGTCGCTCTAATGTAGGCTAACTGCACACCTTTAGCCACCTGTCATCTCCAGAGAACTTCCCTAGGAACCTTGTCATATGTTTTCTCCAGGTCAATAAACACCATGTGCAGATCTGTACTGTTCCACTAACCTCCTAATCAGGTGGATAGCTTCCGTAGTCGAACGACCCGGCACGAACCCAATTTGATTGTCGGATATAGACACAATCCTCCTCACTCTTACTTCCAACACTCTCTCCCAAAATTTCATGGTATGACTAAGTAATAGACCTATCAAATGTGGTAGCGTAAGGAGTCCGTGTGGGTGATTTGCCAGCCTAGACCTCACTCCTCATTGTTAACTTTAAGTGCCTGATCATTTTCCTAGCCTTTTCAATTGCTTACTTGTAGTTGTTTCTGTTTTTTTTTTTCCGATAACCATGGTATCTGGGCAAGCTTGCGCACACCTCGACTAATTCCGCGGGATACTTGCCACCTCCCACCAGCAACAGGTACTAGATAATTGTGTCCGCCAAGGATTATTTCTACTTTCCTTTGATAAAATAATTGCTTGCTTCTACTCGTAGTTTGTAGTGATAAGTAGCTGCTAACTTCTAGTCGTAGATTGTATTCAATAATTATTTTCAAGTCATATCCTCATGTTTGTGAAAAATTATGCTAGTTTAATCAAATTTCTAGTTCAAGTCATCCTGACCCCGTATGAACGATGTCTGAGGTGCATAATCATTGATATGTTCTAGATCATATTAAATTAATAGTACTACCAACAACAACAATAACAACATACCAGCGTAGTGCCACAAGTGGAGTCTATGTAGGTTAGTGAGTACACAGTCTTATCCCTACCTTTATGCAAGCAAAGAGGCTATTTTCGATAGACCCTTGGCTCAAAGCTAGCATGCATAAACATAATAGTATAGAGGAAGACATGCAATACATTAATAGTACTACCGCAAGAAATAATTACGATAGTTAAGTTATCAACTATAATGCATGATGCTTTATTATGAATCATAATCCAAGGTACTTCGTATGACTTCTTGTCTTCACAAAGGGGACTAAAGCAACGAAACCCTTTGTTTCTTTTCTTGTTTATAATTGTCATGAAAGAGTTGAGTTTGGTGTTAAAGAGAGCAAACTATATGGAATAATAAGTTAAGAATAGCTTAATGAAGAGGATCCTCCATCACCAACCAAGAAATTAGGTATCTAAGTCACTAGCCATTGTTGTTCATAGTGGTTGAGAGTGTCCTCTTCATGCCACTAGGTCAAGAGTTTGAGGAGTTCGAGATTGGTACGCTGCCAAACAAAAAAAAGGAGCTTAGAGAAAAAAAGGCCAATATTAACTCTTGCAGGGGTTTATAGGAGTGAGGTTTACCATATATAATAAAAAAACAATTGGAGTAGACCAGAGGTGCGGGAGGAGAAGGTGCTAGCTCAGTGCCTATTTCCCACAGTATGCTGATGACACCCTTATAACGTCTGAAGTTGACATAGGACAACTTAGGTATCAGGGTGCAATTCTGATTGTCTTTGAAGCCATTTCTAGGCTCTACATAAATCTGGCCAAGTGTTCTCATTTTCTTGTAAATGAAGTTCTCATTGTAGAGGAATTGGCTGCAAACCTAGGTTGTAGCATCAAGTATCTTCCGACTAATTACTTGGGTATGCCTCTTATATTTAATGGAAATTATCATGGTGGAAAGATAGTTGTCTTTGGGAGGTATGACAAGGCGAAAAGCTCTGAAATGCGCTCCAACTTTATTAGGGTTTTAAGTGCAAAAAACAATCAAATTGTGAGCTTTAGTGGGAAAAAAACGCAATGAAGGAAAAAAAATACAATATATATATGTAATTCAACAAAAAAGTAACAAATTCACTTTCCTTAACCGCTAATTCACTTATTTGTTGATTGTATGAGTCGTTTAGTGCCACTTGATTCAAGATAGAACTCGTGGGCAATGAGGAGTGCGCCTTAGTGCCTTCCTTTACACTGAACTGCAGCTTAAGCGACGTGAATCGCTCTCCCAAGCTTTTCTAAGCTCCAAGGATTAAACTCGCTTTAAATGAGCCTTTGACGACACTTATCGTAATAAATAATGTTCTAGATGCTTTACGAACTTATGTGATGCCAAATTCCCATATGCCCTTAAAAGTAGAGAAAGCCATGGACAGACTATAAAAGTAATTCCTATTGGAAGGACACAAAGATAAAATATTTTCAACTGGTAATATTGAAAATTGTCGAACATAGCAAACATGATGATGGTTTGAGCATAACAAATCTAAGAATGCACAAAGTTTCTTTTCAAGTGGCTATCAAGATTCGATAAAAAGAGGGGGGTGGTGATAGTAAAATATGGACAAGAAGGTTCGTGGTGCAGAAATATCAAGTGGATGTTGGAAGCACATCAAAAACCAACAGGACGCCTTAAATTCAAGGTGGGAGATGGTACAAGAATATATTTTTGACATGATATGTTGGAAGTGGCACACCCTTAAAGGATTTGTTCCTATATTTCTTTAGCTTTGCTGCACCAGTGCCACTTAAGCACAGACAAGACACATTATGGCTGGGACATTTGCTTTAGAAGAGATTGTAATCATTCGGAACCTGAGAGGGTAGGACAGCTACTAGAAAGCCTGAGAATTCCTTGGTGTTAACGGAGTAGCCAATCCATATTCTGTGTGGGTAACAGATACAGTGCTTTACAGATTGGTGGCTTGTCAAGATAGTAGGGATAGCGGGCCTCGGAAGAAGGTTTAGGAAATCAAAAGCTCCATATATGGTTGCTTGATTTACTGGGAGGCAGCCCACATGAAGCTGTGTTGATACAGGTTAACAAAAGAGAAATGAAGCTGTGTAACATATGCTTTATGTGTGAAAAGGGACTAGAAGATACAAGGCATTTTTTCATCCACTGTTCAGTAGGCTCATAATTGTGGAACCTTCTCCTTAACATCTTGGGGTTAGATGGGTCGTGCTTGCTTCTCTAATGGATGTATACTAGTCCTGGCAAAACAAAGGCCTTAGGAAGGAGCAAAGGAGATTTGAGATGCTATCCCAGTTTGCGTGATATGCTACTATAGAGAGAAGAAATGGTGGGTGTATTGAAGGAAAAGCTGAAACCATGCACAGATTGAGGTATAAATTTATGACCCTACTAGTCTTTTGGCTAATTTGAAGGATGTTTATGAATCAAGTTACTTGATAGATTTCCAAAGTTCTATCACGCATAATCTATTCCATATATTAGTTTGTTAATCAAGAAATCCCCTAGAGCCATGAGCCGAAGCTCGGTAGATAATGTGCCCGCCCCTCTAACCTTCTCCACCCAAATACGAGGATTTTGTCTAAGGCAGTGTTCGAACCCGTGATGTGCACCTAATCACACATCACGCATCGCGCTATTGCCACTAGACCAAAACTCTGAGAGCCATAATCGGTTTTGAATATATTCTTATGTTTCTCCAACACTTGGTTGATGTTGGTTTATTTTTTTCTTTCATTAATAAAAGTTCTATTATCAAAAGATGAAGTATAATGTCAAGATGCATCTCAAACTGATCAAAACTCGACATCACATCATTTTATCTGTAAGATGATGAAGCATGGAATGATCTCTCTGGATATCATCAAGTAATAGAGGTACCAAGTATTTTGTATTCATCATAACACAGTTAGTTGATGGGTGAAGTACTTAATGGTAGAATTCAAGTAATCCTATAAAAAAAATCCAATTTGTTGTTTTACTTTTACATTCTTAGGGATCTGCTTGAGCATTACGGATAAAAGGAATTATGTTTACCTTTTGACATTTACAGGAGTAGGTTCAGGAATCAGTGCCTCCATGTATGCCTCTGTAAGTTCTTTTCGTTCCCTATTAATCATAGGAGCTCGAATTGCCATATATATTTTTTGACAAGAAAATACCGTGAATATAACATAGACAATGAAGACGCCAACTCTCTTCGAATCCCATTTCTTGATGTCCTGACGGAACAAAAGAAAAAGGAAGGCATAATGTTAAAAGAGTTAATGTAAAAACATATTTTCAAAATGATAATTAACCCGATAGTATAAATAAATCTTAACAATACTTTGTGAGTAAATAATTGGACCCAACAAAAGAGTGAGGAGAAACGCTCAAGTTCACCTTCCAGAACTCGAATTTGTTCCAATATAAGAACTCAGGAAACAACTCGGACTTAAAACGTTGGAGCTGAATTTGCCCCTTTTTGGCGGAGTCAACAGCTCGACCAGAAAATTCAGCGACAGTGTTTTTAGCATCGTCAAAATCAAAACCGGTCTCTTTCTTTACAGAGTCACCCAATTGGTTGACGAACCGTTCTGAACCGCGGCGAATGGACTGGGAAAGGCGCAGCCAAGAGAACCCTTCAGGATTATTAGTGTTGGCAGAAGAAGAAGCTGAAAATGTAGGTCTTTTTAATTTTCGTCGGCATTTGAAGGGTAATCTGAGAAAGAGGGGATTGAGGACGAGTGGTTTTGAAGATAAATGTATTACTGGATTCGGCGGGTGAGAAGTTGTTGTGGTTAGATGCATGGAGAAGTTGGGGTGTAGAGAACTGGAAGATAATGCTGCAGTTTTCGGCTATCGAACCTGAAATTGTCTCCGCTAAGGTCTTGGGGTTTTTTAGAGGTTTAAGTATACTTTCTTTTTTAAATAAACAACAAAAGAAATGGAGTAGTCATGTTTGGACTAAAAAATTGTAAGCCACAAACCATCTCTCTATATAGTATTAATTAATTTTAAGAAATTACGTAAAATATTATTAAATAATATATAAAATAAAAAATTGTAGGTTCCTGAAAAATGTTGAATTAATCTGATTTAGCCAACTTAATAAATGATGTTTTGCCTCCAATTATTGATGTTAACTGATTTTCTTCTTTCTTGTGGTATTAAATAATAGAATATACATTATAAAAAATTATAATATGATCTATTCTTATTCTTTAAAATTATGTTGTCTTAACTTGACGTGATGTCCTTTCGTAACTACTTCTATAAGTTGATGTTGAGTTAAAAAGTTTACCAAATGGTAATGAGAGAATTTGTATTTATTAGAATATGTACTGATAATTTTGTACACAAATGTTATAGAATGAGTGTTTAATTAAAAGGTAGAAAATTCGTTCAACTTTATATTTGCATGCATTTTGGTCTATCATTTTTTGACATTAGATCCTTCCACTTTTGAAGTAATCTTGTTCCCGGGTAAGTTTTTGATGTGTACCTCATATTAATGAATATGTAATTTTAAGAAATCACATAAGTAATTTTTATAAATACCAAATTGTTGTTATTGCTATCATCTAATACATCAAAACAAAAAAAAAGGATATCCAAAATATTTCCTTGGACTTAAGAGAATTATTTTATGAAAACTGTTATTGCTCCTATTACCTAATACTAAACACAAGAAACAACATGGAAGTACTTTTATCATAATTATTCAAAGATTTATCAAATAATAAAATACTGTATAAGTATAAAAGTAGTCCCAATATTATGTCAAAATGTATTATCAATGTAGAACGTTCTAAACAAATGTTTGATTAATTTATTATTCTTATATTGGATAAAATGGTAATTAGTACGTATGAATTTTTAAAACAATATATCTTTAGAGAAATATAATACCAAAAGTCAATAAATTTTTGCCCGATAGTATCAAGAACTTAAAATCCAAACTTTGAAGCCAACCACTTGCACTTTGATTTGTGAATTCACTGCTTGTTCTTTAAAAAGAAACGAAAAGTTGTGCATATATATGAAATATGAAAGATATTATATAAGGTAAAATCTTAATAGAATTTATGGTCCTAAATATTAGGAGCTTTTATTTAACTCAAATAAGGAAAGATTTAATAACTATAATTTTAATTAATCTCAAGTTTCTAAATATTAGAAAATAATTTAAATTATAATTTTGTCCAATGTGAAATCTATTTTAAGGGATAAAAAAGACGAACGGCATTGTGCTAAAGGCCTTCGTGCTTTTAATATAGGGAAATTTTCGTTCATATACCATATAGGAAACTATATTACCAAATATGTTCATAGTTTGCATATTACCCGTCATGCTATTTCTACAAAATATAGACAATTCATTAAATAAGGAATCATTATAGTTGTAGGCTTCCTTATTTAGGCGCGCTTATTGGGGAATTAAAGATTCTTTCAGATATTTCATTAAATAAGGAATCATTGCAGATGTAGGATTCCTTGTTTAGGTGCGCTAATATTGAGGAATTAAAGATTCTTTCAGATATTTTCAAACGCAAATCACGTTGTATTAATTTTCGTCTCTTTTCTGATTTCACAAATCAAAAACGACTAAAACTTCTACAAATCGTCTGCAAAAAACGCAATTATGTCAAAAATCTCAATTATGCTACAATTGAATGGGAATTGGGATATTAAAATTCAATGTACACAATTTGTAGATATTTTATAGATAAATTGTAGATTATTTGTATTCTGATTGTAAATGCTTTGTTTTCTGTTTTCACAAATCAAAAACGACTAAAACTTCTACAAATCTTCTGCAAAAAAAACGTAATTATGTCGAAAATCCCAATTATGCTACAATTGAATGGGATTTGGGATATTAGAATTTAATGTACCCAGTTTGTAGATATTTTGTAGATAAATTGTAGATTATTTGTATTCTGATTGTTGATGCTTTGTTTTCTGTTTTCCCATATAAAAACGACTAAAACTTCTACATATCTTCTGTAAAAAATGCAATTATGTCGAAATCCCAATTATGCTACAATTGAATGGGATCTGGGATATTAAAATTCAATGTACCCAGTTTGTAGATATTTTATAGATAAATTGTAGATTATTTGTATTCTGATTGTTGATGCTTTGTTTTCTGTTTTCACATATAAAAACGACTAAAACTTCTACATATCTTCTGTAAAAAATGCAATTATGTCGAAATCCCAATTATGCTACAATTGAATGGGATCTGGGATATTAAAATTCAATGTACCCAGTTTGTAGATATTCTGTAGATAAATTGTAGATTATTTGTATTCTGATTGTAAATATTATGTAGTTTACAGAATAACTAGATAATTATTCAGTAAGAAAGGATTTATATGCTAAAATAATGTAGATGAAGTATTGTTTACATTCAACAATATTGTTTAGTTCTAGCTTCAGCCCTAATTTGACGCGGAGAAAGACTATGCCTCTTATCATCACTTGCATTGAGCAGTTTTTCCATTATTTTTCTGTGAATGTGGTGATAATACACCCAAATCAAACGATGGATATCTGCTTCTCTTGCTTTTTTAGGGTTGTTCTTTAAAGGTTTGTTCTTCTTAATTTAGAAAATTTGAAGCTGAAGGTAAATTGGTGTATGAACTTTGAAGAATAAGCTTCAGTTTTGACTGGTTGTAGAAGAAGAAGCTTGATAATGGGCGTTAATGGTGGGGTTTATAAATATTTCTCTGGTTTTGACAGAAGAAATAATGGGATTTTGATATAGAAATCGTCGGTGTGAGAGGGTAACGTGTGTGAAGGTGTGGGAATTGGAGAGAGAAATGTGGGGGAAGTGGGATTAGAAGGAATATACGGTACCATTAAATTAGGAGTGTAATTAATACCCTTAAAAACCACTAATGGTATAGAATTGGTAATTAGGTATACTAAATGTAATTATATCAAACTTTAAGCATTGAAGGTAATAAAGTTTCCTATATGGCATAGGAATGTAAAAATTCCTTTAATATAATATAGATATATACTATATTAAAAGTAGAAATCCTATAACTTAAATATTTATTATATACTATATTAAAAGTAGGAATCCTTTAACTTAAAAGTGAAATTACCTTAATGACCTTCTAAAACCAAAATACCCTAATTTAAGCAAAAAATAAAGAAGACCCCAATGCTTAGCAACGACCCCAAACGAAAATGCTACGAATAACGAAACAATAGCAACTTCTTGTTTTGCCGAGTGCATATATGCTCGGAAGCGTTAATTGAAACTCTTGGCAAGGCAATGAAGAAAAACTAAATAGCGGTTTGTTGAATAAAAATAACGGTCTAGAACACCACGTAGAAAAGGTAGGTTCATGATGGAAAAAATTTGTTTACTTTAAAGTTGCTCGCATAGGGAATTCATGTAGCAGTATTTGGTTCATCTTGAATTCCTATTTCTATTTACATGTTTGTGTCTAATTAACTCAAAGTCCTGCACCATTATTGATAACCAACTCAAGTCCTGCAAATTCTTGCTCTTCTAATGTGTCATGCTTCAATTAAAAACATCTACAATAGTCAACAAAACCATATATGCTATGATCCTCAATATAGATAAGAACATTTGTGGGAACTGTTTACCTTGAAAACGGTAATTACAATTAAATTTGATTTGTGGTTCTAAAAGTATGTAATTTATTTTAATACTAGTTGTTAAACAATAGATGCTAAGTACGAGTAAGGGAAACGAGATAAGAATAAAAGAGAATAGAATACAAGAACATTCTCTGCTCTCTAACTTAAACATTCTCTACTATCAGCACCTTTGATTTATTGCTTACATTTATTGCGTTTCATTTATTGTTATTCATTTATTACTCATCATTGATCATAAATAACCGCCTTCGAGGCCCGTAGGACTGTTATAGCTTCATCGACCATCCACTATTGACACCGAGCCTCGACCTCGAGGCCCTATCTCGACCAACTCGAGGCCCCGATTTAAGGTAGTCTGGTTTGCCTATCTCTATTCCCTCTTACTCTTATCTAGTTTCCCTTACTCGTACTTAGCATTTATTGCTTAATAACTAGTATTAAAATAAATCACATATATTTAGAACCACAAATCAAATTTAATTGTAATTATCATTTTCAAGGTAAATAGTTTGGCACCCACCGTGGGGCTAAAAATAATAGTGTTTGTTTTAGTGCTGGTTTACTAAAAATCACAAGTTACCCTTCACACTTTTTCTTGTCCAAGACTTTTTAGTTTCAGGTCAAAATGTCTAACTCGGTACATGCACATGAAAACAACGACCCTGAGGATCACGGAGAGAATGATGTAGCTATTTCAGGTGCTGGTGTACCATTGCAAAACCTTGAGAACACACCAGAGCCAACTCTTGTGGACATGGACTCGCGCAACGCCCCACACATCGATATAAGCTCCCGCACTGACGGCGACGCACGCCGAGAAAACGAACAGGAGGTTCAGAAAACTCTCGCTCGGGAAGAAAAAAAGGTTAGACTTCACGTCATTTTTGAAATGTTGCAGGCACAACAGTTGACAATCGATCAGCTGCAAAGCCATAAAAAACTCCAAGTACCGCAGCACCGGAAACGACTCCTCGAGTCGAACCGACACCGGAAAGGTCGAGCGACAACGAAACGGCAACCGACCCCGCCATTATAAAGATTCTCAAGGACCTCACGAAGAGGATTGAATCAGGCGAAAAGAAGATCGAATACAACGACAAAAAGGTGGAAACCTACAATTCAAGGGTCGACCAGATCCCAGGCGCACCCCCAATTCTGAAGGGTGTAGATTCAAAGAAATTTGTGCAAAGGCCGTTCCTATCAAGTGCGGCTCCGAAGCCCATCCCAAAGAAATTTAGAATGCCCAACCTCCCAAAGTAAAACAAGACCTTAGACCCTAACAAACACATCACTGCCTACACTTGTGTCGTAAAGGGCAATGACTTGAAGGAGGACGAGATTGAGTCAGTCCTATTGAAAACGTTCGGAGAAACGTTATCAAAGGGGGCTATGATGTGGTATCACAACCTAACCCCGAATTCGATAGTTGTATTTGTCGTGCTGGCAGATTCTTTTATCAAGGCGCATGCCAGAGCCATCAAGGTTGCTACAAGGAAATCCGACGTCTTCAAAATCAAACAGAGGGAAAACGAGATGCTACGGGAATTTGTATCTCACTTTCAAATGGAGCGAATGGAATTAACACCAGTCTAGGATGATTGGGCAATGCAGGCCTTCACCCAAGGCTTAAATGAACGAAGTTCAATAGCTTCAAAGCAGCTAAAGCAGAACTTGGTAGAATATCCCGCCATCACTTGGGTGGATGTCCACAACCGATACCAATCCAAGATCAGGGTCGAGGATGACCAGCTGGGAGCCCCTTAGGGCTCAATATATCCTAGCAGGCTCCTGGCAAAGGAACCAAGGCCAAAAAAAGAAAGGTACCAACCATACACTGAAGATCGAAGAAACGCCCCAAGGCGCAACATACCTCGAACGATCGAAGGACAGATCGAGGTCAGAATCCTCGGGGACTCGTGAGCCGAGTTGGTTTCGACAGACACACAAGACCGGTAGAGGCTCCCCCGCTATCAGAATACAACTTCAATGTTGATGTTTCAGACATCGTGTCGGCCATAGGTAAAATCAAAGACACCAGGTGGCCGAAGCCCGTATTATCAAATCCATCGCAAAGGAACCATAACTTGGTGTGAGAATTCCAAGGTACACACGGTCATAGGACCGAAGATTGCAGACAGCTCCGGGAGGAAGTATCCCAACAAATCAACAAAGGGCACCTCCGAGAATTCCTCAGGACCGAGCTAAAAATCAATTTTGGGAACGAGAGATGAACAGGAAAAATGAGACAGAAGAGCCGCAACATGTCATCCACATGATCATGGGAGGAATCAACATCCCGCAGGAACCCGTTGTCAGACAAAAAAAGATATCCATCACCAGGGAAAAGCGAACTTGAGGTTACATACCCGAGGACGCTCTCACATTCAGCGACGAGGACATCGAGACCTTGTCTCAACCTCACAACGACGCACTAGTAATTTATTTTCTTGTGAATATATTTCAAATTAAACGTGTGCTTGTGGATCCAGGTAGCTCGCCCAACATAATCAAGTCGAGGGTGGTGGAGTAGCTCGGAATGCTCGACCAGATTATCCCCGCCTATCAAGTCCTCAACGGATTCAACATGGCGAGCGAGATAACTAAAGGGGAGATCACCCTCCCGGTCAACGTGACCGACACAACCCAGAATACCAAGTTTTATGTCATCGAAGGAGACATGAGGTACAACGCCTTGCTCGGGAGGCCAAGGATACACTGCATGAAAGCAGTATCATCAACCCTTCATCAAATGATGAAGTTTCTAACGAAGGATGGAATAAAAACAGTTTACGGGGAGCAACATGCAACAAGAGAGATATTTGCAGTACACGATGTGTCACCGACGCCTTCTACATCGAATGAGCCAAAGGATAAGCAAGCAGTCGAGTAGCGGTCACAAGTTGTATCCTCGGCTGCACCCGAATTAATGAGTAGAGGACTGTACCGCGTCCTCGGAACAAGCAGCTGAAGCACATCGAGGCTCGAACGCCATCGTTGCTAAGGTATAACTGTCTCCCTTTTTTATTTTGCATTTTACATTGACCTATGTGTAGGTGTCCGATAAAAGGAATCGAAGCACCCTCCAACTGGAAGACCTTAGGTTTTAAAGCATGCGTGCACTCTTTTCCTTCAATCGGATTTTATCCCAAATGGGTTTTACCGACAAGGTTTTTAACGAGGCAAGATCTATATGCTACCTAAGGAGAACTTAAACAAGTATTCAAGGCTTCTCTCCAATCAACCTCAAATACTGGGGCGCATCCCCTCAGGAGATCACCTCCCCAGAAAAATTGAAATAAGCCAAAGAGGGTTTCGATAGGAAAATGATGTATCGGGCCAAACGGTCAAATGAACCGTGTCCACATAGAATAACCAAACCCTCAACGACAAAAAGCATGTATACTTGTACCAAGCAATCAAAGAAGTTTCTTTTACCGTCAAAACGCTTTGCGATTCAAAGAAGTTACTATTATCATAAGGAAAAGCCCCATGGCCAAAAACCCTTCAATGTCTCGGGGATTGTCGTCGACTGTCGTCGACTGTCACCCCATCGAGCTATCAAAGCTCGAGGACATAAGACCCCAAGCGGGCAGCATCGAGCCCAAAATCCCTCCACATGGCGACACCAAATCTGTAAGTCCTACGGGCATGGTCAAATATGTAAGTCATACGGGCATAATCAAATCTGTAAGACCTCTAGCAAGGCATGTCCAATTTGAAGGACCTTAAAAAGGCATAATCCTGATATTAAAGTCAAGGCTATTTATTTGAACTTGTAATACCCCTCAAAAGGCATACCCTCGATATAGACGCCGAGACTGCCTCACTCGGGGACTGAAAGGCTACGTCCAAAAACAACAACTACGATCGAAAGTCTACGGCCAAATACAACGGCTACTGTCGAAAGGCTACAGCCAAATACAATGACTACGGTCGAAAGGCTACAACCAAACACAATGACTACGGTCATAAGGCTACGAGCAAATTAACGCGACTCGGGGACTCCCGACCATCGCTATAAATCAATCATTTGAAGTCACTTCGAAAAGAACCGATTAAATTAGGCTACCCTCAGCATAAGCAAACGAGCTTTGATTATGTCAGCTTCAAACAATGAAAAAGCTTCAAAACAGTTCAACCATCGAGAAAAATCTCCCGAGGTGCTCATTTATCGTCACATAACGGATCACAATCGAGGTTCCTATCAAACTGTCGAAGAGTCGGACGAACACAAAAACTTCAAAAAAGTCTTTAACGAGGGAAAATATAGCCATACTAAAGGTCATGTCGACCCCACGCGTAAGAGCCTAAGCGCCAGCCTAAAAGGCCTCAAGTCCAATTCAAAAACCTAAGGGTCGATGAGTTCGAGTCGTAACCCAACTCGAGAACTGAGCCCGAAACGGTTAACCAAAAAGCCTAAGGGTAAATGCATAGGAGCCTACGGGCCAACATCAAAAAAGCCTACGGGCCGATTAAAGGTCATATTGACCCCATGTGTAAGCGTTTAAACGCCATCCTGGAAAGCCTCAGGGTTAATTGTAAACCTAAGGGTTTTACCTCGAAGTCCAATTCATTTGGCTAACCGTTGACAAGCGTAAAAATTTGGAAGACAAGAAAAAAAAAACAAGCAAATTGAAAGAATCAAAAGATTTTTCATATATATGTATTACAAATATACATTCACGAGTACTCCCACGGGGAGACTTATGCAAATAATAAAAAAGGAAAACCTAGTCCACTCTCGGGACCAGCCTCCTCGAAGGCCCTCAAATATCAGCATTAGGAGAAAGGAAAAACTTGGTGTCGATCTCATCCGCCTTGGACTGTTTTATCTCCTCTGAGAGATCGAAGCCCCTAGCGTGTATCTCTTCGAGGGTTTCCCTCCGAGATCTACACTGCACATATTCCTTGTTTCTCTTCTCTCTGTCAAAGGCTCATCTCAGCTCAGCTCGAGCATCGGTAGCATCTTTTAAATAAATGGTCACTTTCCTATCGGCCTTTGCTCGAGTTTCTTCAGCTTCGACCCGGGCATCAACAACTTCGGCTTTCATCTATAAAAGTTCATCCTCGAGCCTTTCGATCTTACTTGCCTGCACCGAGCTGTCTTCACAAGGATTCCAGAGGTGCACTTCGAGGGCAGAAACTTTGGCCAGAGCATTCTTTTTGGCCGCAACATGGGCCTCCATATGAGCCCTTAGCCCATCACACTCATACTCGGCCTAATCAACCTTGCCCCAAAGGCTGTTCCAGGTCATATGTCTTTCTCTGCAGCTGAAACATTAGAATATTAGTCTCTGAATATAGGAGAAGAAATATGCATATCATCGAAACGAAGGTTACCTGTTTCTCGAGGCGTCCTTCGTAGTCATGGCTTCGGCTCACCTCGTACCGAAGGTGTATCAACTCCTTTGCTCATTTATCACAAAGGAGCCTGAGGGATTTCACCCCATCCAAGGCTTTCTACAACTTGGTTTTGCAATGGAGCATCTCAGATTTGAGCTTATCAAAGGCCTGTGAAAAGCAAGCTTCAATTAGAAAATGAAAGTACGAAACTGAAAGATAGAAGAATAATCAAGACTCACCATAGAGCAGAGCCACTAAGCCTCCTCAAAGGTTGAGCGTACATCTACTAGCATGGCCCCTTCGGCCCCAATCGAGCCACTCTTAGTGGGAAAATGATCGCTCGAGACCCCACTCGGTTTAGGCAGCCCCTGGCTTCAAACGTCCCTCGAAGTACCTTCGACGGGAGAAGAGGATAAGGGTAAAGGATCCTCGCCCCTCGAAATGCCTTCGACGGGGGAGAAAGATGCTGGTGAAGGACTCTTGCTCCTTCCCTATCGTGAAGCCTTCCCCCGAGGTTAGAGACTTCAGGAACAACGGGATCGGCAACTTCGGAAAGATCCCTGGTTCGAGATATCGATGCAGAACCATCCTCCACAAGAGTACGTATGTCCACGGAATGGCCAATGTATATAAGGTCCTCTTCAGCGACGGCATTTTCCATGTGCCCCTGGGCAGGCTTCGCCTCGTGATGAATGTCCTCCTCCACCGAGGATCTTCTCCGCTTATTATCTTCCCTCTACTCCGAAGTCGATGACCTTCTCCTCTCCTCGAGGGGGAATGGACTCATCTTGGAAAATCCGCTAAGGCCTATGATGACGAAGTTAATATACATAAAAGAAAGTACCTTTCGTGAAAGTAAACCACACAACACGTACCGTGGTGTTTTATTTCCCATCTACCCTTTGACAGATCGTGCCACTTGCGCTCGTCATATGATGAGGAAGCTGCTAACTTCCGACTCCAATCCGCAAGATCGGGGATCTCCTCCGGCATCCACGGAACCGCTGGGAGGGAGAAAAAGAGACATTCTTATTAACCAACAAAAGCAAAGGCACCGAGTTTTCGACGTAGTACTTACGTTGGAAATTCCATATTGTTGGAAATGGCATGAACTTGGCAGGTATGATGTCGGTGGTCCTCACTCGAAGCCATCCTCGATTTTCGTCTTCATCGTCACTAGCAATGAAAGGTCTAGTTGATCGGCGTCGTAATTCTATTAGTCCTCGATAATGCAGAGGCCGATATAACTTGATAAGGTGACTCAAGGTGAACTCAAGATTCACCTTTTCGGTGAAAGACCTCATCATGAGCACTATCCGCCAAAAGGACGGATGAACCTGAACCAAGTAACCCGATATCTACTGCAGAATTCAAGTACGAGGCGATCTAGGGGCCCCAGTGTAAACGGATACATATATACACTCAGGAACCCCTCTACGTGGGTCATAATATTCCCCTCCCGGGAAGTTATCTGAATCATCACATTTTGCCCCCACCCACAGTCTCTCCTCGCGGCCTCGAGGTGTTGCTCTTCTATCGAGCGGATGAACCTCGAAGCATGCTCTTGATGGCCCGGGGAGTCGAAAGGTTTCTCTAGTACAATGTCTTTATTCAAATCAAAGAAATTCGAGGTTAACTCGCCATACGCCGACGGTGTACCACCGACCGAACAAGAAGCAGAGGCTGAGCTTCCCACTTCCTGGTAAGCGGGTTTGGGCGTGGCGGCCATGACTACTTTAGCGTAAGAAAAAGGATATGAAACTCAAAGAAAGAACCTCAAATTAAAGTGGTAGAAAAATTTGTGAGAGAAAAACTCTACAAGAAAGGCAGTTGCTCAAAGCGGAAAAGTCTTCAAATGAAGGAAACTAATGCATATATAGAGCAAGCGGCGACTGTTTGCCTGCTTTAAAGGCCAATTGATTCTGACCAGGTCATTACAACCTTTTTGGGAAAATGTACCAGCGGGACCACCTTGGTCACTTCACAAGTCATGTCATATGAATGACACCGTCCAAGGGCTCGAGATCCTTACATCAATGTCTATCTAACCTCGAGATGGTACCCGATCTCGAGGATCTCTATTGTTATAATTATGGGCTCTAAGGAGCCATCACAATCGATCTAACCTTGAGATGGTACCCAATCTCGAGGATCTCTGTTATTGTAATGGGATCTAAGGAGATGTCCATGTCGATCTAACCTCGATATGGTACCCAATCTCGATGATATCTATCGCAAGAACTACGGGCTCTTAGGAGCCATCAATATTAAGCTAACCTCGAGATGGTGCCCTATCTCGAGGACTTCTATCACTATAACCATGGGCTCTAAGGAGCCGCCGAAATCAATCTGGCCTCGAGATGGTGACCGATCTCGAGGGCCTTTGCTACTTAAAGTATAGGCTCTAAAAGGAGCTATCAAAGTTCCACGTATCGATCCAGCCCGAGATGGTACCCGATCTCGAGGGCTCTATTATTCCAAGAGTGGGCTCTAAAGAGCCGACGTCGAAAATCAAAAGATTATCTATGCACTTGAAAATAAAAGACTTGAAACAAAAGGGTTTCTTGGCATTCCCAAAAAGTATATTTACATAAGTATCTTTACAAAGCTCCCCCCAGGGAGCCCGTGCGCAGAAGGAGAAGGAAATTAAAAGAAAAAAAATAGCGAAGCGAGTCTATTCCTCGCCTTCACTGCTATCTGAGCCATTGCCGGAGTCGCTATCGGAGCCCTCCTCCGAGGAAGATGAAAGCACCGATTCTTCTTCTAAAGTCCTGGCCTTCTCAATCTCAGCTGAGAGATCGACACCTTTGGCACTTGCTTCTTTGAGGGCCTTCCTCATATCTTGTGCACGAGCATGAGCAATGGCCCGAGCCAATTTTGAGCCCGGCCTATTCGGATATCTCCCTAGCCCGATTGTTGGCAGCCTATGACATCTCTTTTGTATGCGGCTACTTGTTTATCGGCCTCAGTCTTGGCCGCAGATAGTGAAGCCACCTCCTTCTGGGAATTCCGAAGAAGGTCCTGAGTCGAGGTCAACTCTCCCCGCAAGAGGTCCCTCTCCGAGGTTACGACCCCAATCTGCTCTTTCAGCTCAAGGATCTCCCTATCCTTGATTCCAGCCTCTTCCCAAAATTGCCCCACTAGAGCATTCTTTTGCTCGATCTGCAGAGATGAATCAAATTAGCAAGCACCAAACTTATGAGAATAAGAAAATAAACTCATGAGTGTCATATTACCTGCTCGGCGAAGCTAGTTCGCTCCTGATGTACTCCTTCCAGATTGGCTCGATGTTCATTCAGCTCTTCGTCCTTTTGGGCAGAGGAAGTCTTTGATGCGTTCAGCTCTGAGGAAAGCTTCTCGAGCTCCTTCTCATGCCAAGTGAGCTCGTCTTGAAGCTTAGAAAAGGCATGATCATACAGCTTCATGACCTGCTGCATGAAGGAGAAAAATTAGAAAAACAAGGGTGGAAGTTCGAAGCTCAAATTATATGTCGAAGGGTCTTACCTGCTTTTGAAGCTTTCCAGCTTCCTCGAGGGAAACGGGGACATCAAGGTCGGTATCCTCCTCGAGGCCGATGAAGTAATCCTTAAATGTATCGTCCTCTCCTCGAGAGTCCCCCGCATCAGCAATGCCTCTGTTCTGAGCACCCCTTATTTCCCCTGGGGAAAATGAAGGGCCGAAGTCAAAACCGCCCACAACGTCAATATCTATCGGGGTCTCTTCTTGGCCCTGAAGTATTTCGGATTCATGCCCTCTGATCTTGCCAGCTAGGGATTCGTCGGGGTGGACTGTACCATGTCCAGTGTGAGGCTCGGGGACTGCTCCCAAACCTTCCTCGTTGATCTCCTCTACTCGAGTTTGGTCCATATCAGTCGCCCCCGATTCGGGGCCCCCCTGCCCAATAGTTTTCGGAGCGTCGACGCTCCGTCTTACCCCTTGTACCAAAGGGCGATCATCCTCATCATAGTCATTATCTGCGGCACGAAGACTCGCAGCAGCATCCGAAGTCAAGACCATGGCATCGGTCTTAGGCTTTCGGATCTTGGGCTTCTTTGATTTCGGAGACTCATCTGATGTCTCCTTCTTCCTCTTCTTACCCTTGTCGGGTTTAGAAGTCTCTGCCTCACCAGGTGGGGGCAGTCTCATTGACACGCTGTCCCCGAGGCCCGCACAAACATGATGTATTAGGCTACTGCCACGAAGAGAACTTATATGGAATTCAACAACGACCGCAATAAGGACTTACCATGGTTCTTGGTATGCCACCGTGTGTTGGCCAAGTCCCTCCAAGATCACTTGTTGTATGGGAAGACGGAGTCCAAACATCTGATCCATCCCGGGAGGTCGTGGACCGCATCCGGGAACCAAATCGTGGCTGCATAATCAAAAGAAGGTAGATTCAGAAGAAGAAAAAGGGGGCAATGAAATATGTTCGAGATAGTGTTACTTACGCCTCATGTTTCATTCCTCCGAGAATGACATCTATTCGGCAGGAATGACATCTGAGGTCCTTACTCTGACAAATCGGCTCATCCATCCCCGATCTTTGTCTTCATCGGTGCTCGTAAAGAACGTCTTCGCAGACCGATGTTGTAGCTTAATTAAGCCCCCTCGGAAGAGACGGGGGTTATACAACCTTATCAAATGGTCGAGGGTGAAGTTCATTCCCTCAACCTGGTTGGAGAAATATCGGAGCATGTACACAATCCTCCATAAGGAAGGATATATTTGACCGAGTGTTACTCGGTACTGGCGGCAAAAGTCAAGAATCATCGGGTCTATCGGTGAAAAAGAGGAAGAATCTACGGGACCTAGAGTAAAGGGGTATGTGTACACGCTGAGGAAGCCAACTTTGTATGTGACTATGCTTTCCTCGGCTTTGGGGATTTCTATTTGCACTGCCTCGCCCCAGTGGAAGTCTATTTTTACTCTCTCCACTTTAGATACTACACTAATATATCGTGACATGGGCTCGCATCAACCCAGTGCAGAAGGAGTTCTGTCAATAGTAAGATCTGAAATTGTATCGAAGTCACTAAGGATGCATCGCTCGATACTCGGTGGCATTTTTTATTTGCCCTTGGACGGGCGTGAGGAAGAAATGGTTCCTTCTTTCTGGGATACCGTTTTGGAAGTATTTGCCATGACTATAACAAAGTCTCTGAGAATGGAGATGAAGAGGAAAGCATAGAGGGGAGATGAATACAGAAAGCGATGGACTCAGCTCTAAAAAACTTGAAGATGATTGTAAAAGTATGAATGGCAAGAATTTGGGGTATTTATAGAGGCCGTTTGAGTAAGGTTTGAGGAGCTGAAAAGTCGAACCGAAATAGTTCTTGGGCTTCTCGATAAGAGTGTTGACAGCAACCTCTGCGCAGCTTTTGAGTCATGTCATTTAATGCCCTGACGGGCTGACATCATGATAGGGATATCAGAAAGACAAGTAATCAAGACCATTTCTTATCATTCCACTCTAAGAAACGTGGGGACTATCTGTATACGGCTAAAATCATAGAGATCGATTTTATGGTTATTATGTCATTTCATAGCCCATCCGCAGAAGCCTCGAGGTACAGCTCGAGGCTCGACCCCGAGGGTCCCATATGATCGACCCCGGGGCAATACAAATTGGCGGTTGTCGTGGACATGCGGCACGTGGTTAGAGTTGACTGGGTCTGCAAAATTAGTACAAGTCTGTACCGTGACCTTAAATAGTTGTACCAGCTGCGTGTCTTTGTAGTAAATGTTTGTGTACTATGTTGGGACTCCTCCTCCTATATAAAGGGGACCCTTATCATTTTTTGCACACATGATATTGAATACAAGAACATTCTCTGCTCTCTAACTTAAACATTCTCTACTATTAGATCCTTTGATTTATTGCTTACATTTATTGCGTTTCATTTATTGTTATTCATTTATTACTCATCGTTGATCATAAATAACCGCCTTCGAGGCCCGTAGGACTGTTATAGCTTCATCAACCATCCATTATTGACACCGAGCCTCGACCTCGAGGACCTATCTCGGCCAACTCGAGGTCCCGATTTAAGGCAATATGGTTTGCCTATCTCTATTCCCTCTTACTCTTATCTCGTTTCCCTTACTCGTACTTAGAATCTATTGCTTAACAACTAGTATTAAAATAAATCACATATTTTTATAACCACAAATTAAATTTAATTGTAATTACCATTTTCAAGGTAAACACTCTTCTTCACGCTCGTCTAAGGGAAAGGTGACAGTACCTCCTCGCCTTGAGGAGTACATCCCTGGGGCATGTGAAATAACCTTCAATTTCAAGGTCGATAAACCTTCCTCGAGGCCGAGATGGTGTGAACCCATGTGCTGGTATATCAGCTTAATACCGGATATCGAGAAGGTGAATGCAAACTGCCATTAGGGGATTCGGCGCTGGTGAAGTTTCCCCATTGGGAAGAAGAAATAACCACATACAAGGTTGGCTTCCTTAGTGTGTATACTTATCCGTTTACCCTTGGCCCAGTAGAACCATCGTCGCCCTTAATTGACCGTGTGATCCTTGACTTCTGCGAGCGATATCAAGTGACCCTCGGCCAAATACATTCGTCGTTTTGGCGCATTGTTTACATGACCAGACATTTCACGAACATGACCAATGGGATGCCTTTTACCCTTAACCATTTGGTCAGAATGTAAAGCCCTCGACTCTTTCGTGGTGGCTTGATTAAACTCCAACGTCGGGCCTCGAGGGCCTTTTTTGCTTGCACTGACGAGGTTAGGGACAGAGTGTGGATGAGCTGTTTTGTCTGAGTTAGGACCTCAGACCTAATTCCGATAGAAAGGATGTCATTCCCCGAAAGGTGGAATATGGAACGTAAGTGGATACGTTAGCCAAGTATTTTTCTCCTTCTTTGGATTAATTTCTCCATGAATTAACTCTTTCTGTTGATGCAGTTGTTGCGCTATACCCTGGTGCGGTTAAGGATCTCTCGGGCTGGATTGGCCAGCTAGATTTGATTTGCCCATATGTTGAGCGCGTGTGGCGCGATTTGTCAGGGGCTCGATGGGAAGCAAAGAACCACGGTAAGCCCTTATCCTTGCAGTAATTGCATTCCTCATAAGAAACATCACCGATTACACCCTCGCACCCCGTGGTGATATTTTGTATTTGTGCAGGTCTAGGAGAAGCCTCTATGATGAGGGAGGCACCGCCTGAGGAAGCGGATCCCCCAAAACCTGACAAAGAGAAGAAGAAAAGAAAGAAATCGCCGGCCGAGCCTTCGAAATCAAAGAAGGCCAAAGTGAAAGAATCCAAGGATGGTTCAACGGCCTTAACTCTTGACGTATTTGAGATTCCTCGAGCTGGAGGTGAGGGGAAAATTGATCCCTCGGCAGAGCCCATGAGAGGAGAATACCTGCCCATCCCACATCTTGCTGGGTCGATGGTTGTCGATCCGGAGGCTTCTAAATCAGAGTTTGATGTCGTCGATGTCCTACTGGGGTTGAGGAAGCCATTGAAGATGTATCGGGTAATGTCCCCGAGCCGTCTATAAGCCATTCTCCGAGTTGTAGTTCGCTCGATTGATGGGCCGAAGGAGCGTAATTCTGAGGTTCCTCAGAGGCAAGAGAAGGTCGCGACCGATCCATCCGGGGTTATTAAAGTGAGCGACTCCCCTCCGGAACCGGCTTTACCTTCGGGGCAGTTGCAGGATGCCCAAAATAGAGAATCTCCTGACGCAGAGGCGTCTGCTGAGGGCAAAGATGTGTTTGAAGGGATATTTACTATAGCCGAGGAGAACCCTGAACTCGACGCCTCATTTGTTTTTAGTGAGATCGAGAGGCTCTGTGAGCAGGTAATTTTTTGTAAATTTTTCTCGGTGCCCTGGCCACCATCTTCCTTACTTTGTTTCTTTCATGCTTTCAGGCCAAGGTGCTTTACAATCAGACCTTTACCAAATTTCAAGCCGATTTGGCTCACTTCGAAGGAGAGTGAATGAGGCTTACCTCGGAGGCTAATGAGCTTAGATATAGCTTTGCCAAAAAGGAAGAAGAACTCTATGGTCTTCAGGCTTGTCTGGAGGCGGCGTCCCGAGAGAGGACTCATCTGGTTGAACAGGTGGTATAACTTCTATTTGTTTTTGTCTGCATGTTTATTCGACCTTCTGACACCTTCGGGTTGATTTTTTCAGCTCGAGAAAAAATATGCTTTGATGAAAGAAGGACACCGAGCCAAAGATGCCGAAATTCTCGAACTCAGACGGTACGTGAGTGAAATAACCACCGAGAGGGGTACCCTCTAGGGGAAAGTGACCTCGGTTGAACATAATATTCATGATGCGAGGGTGGAGAGCAATAAATACAAAGATTTCCTTGTTGGGTCAGCTGCTGCGCTATCTGCAGGTAGGGCTGAAGCTGAAGCGCTCGTATGTTCGTACAAAGAGGATGTCGTTGCTGCAAATGCTCAGGCCAGGAAGGTGTCCGAGGAGACCGAGCTGCAATTGACCCGAGCCGTGGAGCATGCCCGGTTAAAATATCAAAGGCAGGCTCTCAAGGATATACGTGTTGGGGGCATCGATTTGATTGCCGAGACCAAGAGGCTGAAGACCCTAGAAGAGGAGGCTACCGCCTTGCTCACTTCTGAAGGTGAATCGAGTAGTGGCTCGAAAGATGATGGAGATGAAGGAAAAGTCCCCGAGGGGGAAAAGGCCGTTGAAAACCCCGAGGACGGAGCTGGAGTTGATGAAGGCATAACCTCCGAGGGGGGCTGTTGAAGGCACACCCCCGGTGATAGATTAGGGTTATATTTGTTTTCTCCTTTGTAAGGGCTTCAGACACGAGTCCTATAAATATGCCCTTTGATCTTTCAATATATATATATAAGAGGCCTTTCATCTTCCATCGTTTTCTTCTTTTCCTTTGCTTTTTTGTAATGGATTGCAACGCTCGTTTGGCCATCGGTCTGAGATTTTGACCTCAAAGTAAACCCTTAGGTTTTTGTATTTGATGAGTGATTTTGCAGTGGCCGAAAATTGACTATTTGGGGTTTAGCCCCAAAATCAAGCTTCGACTTAGTTTCCTCGACCTTTAGGTCTTAAAATCGGTCTTGAGACTCTTCTATGCTGGCTCTTAGACTCTTATGTGTTTTCCCTTAGGCATTTTTAGTTAACCGTTTAGGGCTCAGTCTTCGATTCGGGTTTCGACTCGAGCTCATCGACCCTTTGGTTCTTTGAAATGGCCCTGAGGCTTTTTAAAGCTGGCACTTAGGCTCTTACGCGTTGGGTCGACATGACCTTTAGTATGGTTATAGTTCCCCTAGCTAAAGACTTTTTTTGAAGTTTTTATGTTCGTCCGGCTCTTCGACGGTTTGATAAGGACCTCGATTGTGAGCCGTTGTATGACGCTAAGAGCACCTAGGGAGGTATGGTTCGATGGCTGAAGTTTTGAAGCCTTTTTGTCGTTGGAGCTGATATTATCGAAGCTCTTTTGCTTATGCCGAGGGTAGCCTGATTAACCGATTCTTTTCAAAGTATTTGTGATTATGTGGCGACGGTCGGGTGTCCCCGAGTCGCGTTAGTTTGGCCAGAGCCTTGTGACCGTAGTCATCGTATTTGTCCTTAGACTTTCGACTGTAGTCGTCGTGTTTGGTCGTAATCTTTTGACCGTAATCGTTGTGTTTGGCCGTAGCCTTTTGACCGTAGTCGTTGTGTTTGGCCGTAGCCTTTTGACCATAGTCGTTGTGTTTGGCCGTAGCCTTTCAGTCCCCGAGTGAGATAGTCTCGGCATCTATATCGAGGGTATACCTTTTGAGGGGTCTTACAAGTTCGAATTTATAGCCTTGACTTTAATATCAGGATTATGCCTTTTTTAAGGTCTTTCAAATTGGACATGCCTTTCTAGAGGTCTTACAGATTTGATCATGCTCGTAAGACTTACAGATTTGACCACGCCCGTATGACTTACAAATTTGTCATGCCCGTAGGACTTACATATTTGATCATGCCCGTAGAACTTACATATTTGATCATGCCCGTAGGACTTACATATTTGATCATGCCCGTAGGACTTACAGATTTGATCATGCCCGTAGGACTTACAGATTTGATGTCTCCACTTAATGGGCTTTTATGCTCGAGGTCGCCCACTGAGGGGTCTTATGGCCTCAAGCTTTGATAGCTCGATGAAGAGACAGTCGACGACAATCCCCGAAGCATTGAATATTTTTCGCTCTAGAGCTGTTCATTGTAAACTTGGGCTTACGAGCTCGAAGTTTTCGGCCCTGAGGTCTTAGGGACATCAGTCCCCAAGTGTCCGAGAAATTTCTGGCCCTAGAGCCATTTCTTTTGATAAATATTTCTTTGAAAGCGCAAAGCTTTGGATAAAAGATGATCCTTTGATTACTTGGTACAAGTATACATATTTTCACCATCGAGGGTTCGATTACTCTATGCGGACACGGTTCATTTGACCGTTTGGCCCGATAAATCATTTTTCTATCGAGACCTTCTTTGCTTGCTTTGATTTCTCCGAGGAGGTGATCTCCCGGGGTGATGCCCCCCAGTATTCGAGGTTGACTGAAGAGAAGCCTTGAATACTTGTTGAGTCTTCCTTAGGTAGCATATATATGTTGCCTCATTAAAAACCTCGCCGGTAAAACCCTTTTCTGGGATAAAACCCGAACGAAGGAAAAGAGTGCAACGCATGCTTTAAAACCCAAGGTCTTCGAGTCGGAGGATACTTCGACGTCTTCCATCGGACATCTGTAGAAGTTTAGTGTGGAACACGCAAATGAAAAGAGGGGAAGGTTTTTTACCTTAGCAATAATAACGTTTGAGCATAGATATGTTCCAATTGCTTAGAAGTTGTTCGCCTTCCATGGTGCCGAGTTTGTAGGATGCTTTGCCGATTACTCTGAGGACACGGTACGGTCCTTCCCAGCTCGGTCCTAGATTCCGTTCATTAGGGTTCCGAGTGTTTAGGGTGACCTTTCTTAGGACTAAGTCCCTAACTACGAAGTGTCAGAGGTTTTTTCTCCTACTATAGTATCTTTCGATTCTTTGCTTTTGGGTGGCCATTCGGACCAGTGAAGCTTCTCTCTTCTCATCCAATAATTCGAAGGCTGCAGTCATTGCCTTGTTATTTGAGCCCTCGGTAGCGTGCCGAAATCTGACGCTTGGCTCTCCGACCTCAACCAGTATCAAAGCCTCGTACCCATACACCAGAGAAAATGGTGTTTCCCCTGTGCTCAATTTTGGAGTTGTTCGATACGCCCATAGCACCTCGGGCAATATTTCCCTCTATCTACCTTTAGCATTTTCTAACTTCTTTTTCAAGTTTTGAATGATGGTTTTGTTTGTGGATTCGTCTTGACCGTTTTCACATGGGTGATAGGGTCCTCGAGGAACTTTGTTACTTTGCTTCCGACGAACTGCTTTCCATTATCGCATGTTATTTTTGAGGGGGTCCCAAATCGGCACATGATATGGTCCTATATGAAGTTAATGACTTATTTTTCTCTTATCTTCTCGAAGTCATGCGCTTCCACCCATTTTGAGAAATAGTCAGTCATAAACAAAATGAATCTAGCTTTACCTGGTGCCGTTGGTAGGGGTCTGGCGATGTCCATCCCCCACTTCATGAACGGCCATGGCAACAAGACTGAATGTAATTATTCACCAGGTTGATGAATCATCGGTCCAAATCTTTGGCATTTGTCGCATTTTTGGACGAATTCTTTGGCGTCCTTTTCCATGTTGTCCCAATAGTAACCTGCTCTGATCACCTTTCGGACTAAAGAATCGGCACCAAAGTGATTCCTGCAGGTACCCTCGTGGATTTCTCGGAGCACATAATCTGTGTCCCCCGGTCCTAGGCATACCTCTAGGGGTCCATCGAAGGTTCTTCTGTATAGAGTCCCATTTTTGTCAAGTGAGAATCGAGCTGCTTTAGTTCGCAGGGCCCTCGATTCTTTTGGGTCCGCGGGTAGCTTCCCACTTCCCAGATAATCGATGTATTTATTTCTCCAGTCCCATGCCAGGCTAGTGGAGTTGATCTCGGCATGGCCTTCCTCGATCACTGATTTGAATAGCTGAACAACAACCACGGGGAGTATGTCATATTCCTCGGCGTATGATCTCAGATTCGCAAAGGCATCAACCTCGCTATTTTGCTCTCGAGGTATATAGGTCAGGGTCTATTCTTTGAAGCGATGCAACGTAACTTGAATTTTTTCTAAGTACCTCTGCATCCTGTCTTCTCGAACCTCGAAGTTCCCATTTGCCTGATTTACTACCAGAAGGGAGTCACACTTTGCCTCGATGACTTCGACTCCTAGGCCCTTGGCCAATTCTAGACCTGCAATCATAAACTCATACTCGACTTCGTTGTTATTTAATGTTTCAGTTTTTATAGATTGTCTAATTGTGCCGCTCGCGGGTGGATTTAGAACTATGTCGAGCCCAGACCCTTTCACGTTCGAGGCACCGTCGGTGAATAGGGTCCATACCCCTGAAGATGTGCTCGTTTTTAGCAAAACTTCCTTCTCTACCCCGGGCACAAGGGTGGGCGTAAATTCGGCCACAAAATCCGCCAAGATTTGGGATTTGATAGCCGTTCAGGGCTGATACTCGATATCATACCCCCCGAGTTCGATGGCCCATTTGTCCAGTCGACCTGACAACTCGTGCTTATGCAATATGCTTCGAAGAGGGTATGTTGTTAAAACACAAATGCGATGGCATTGAAAGATAAGGTTTTAATTTCTGAGATGCACTTATTAATGCAAGAGCTAACTTTTCTAGGAGTGGATACCTGGTTTTGGCGTCCCCAGGGTCCGACTCACATAGTAAACAGGGAATTACGTACCTTGTTCTTCTTGAACCAGTACGCCACTTACCGCTACCTCGGATAGAGCCAGGTATAAATACAACGTTTCATCCTCCTTTGGGGTGTGGAGTAAATGTGGGCTCTATAGATACTACTTCAACTCTTCTAAGGCATGTTGGCACTCCGCAATCCATTCAAAGCTTTTTTTTCTTTTTGAGCAAAGATAAAAAGTGGCGACTCCTGTCTAACGACCTCGATATGAATCGGCCCAAGGCCGTTATTCGCCCGACAGCCATTGCATGGCCTTCACGTTATTTACCACTGTGATCTCCTTGATGGCTTTGATTTTGTCGGGGTTGATCTCAATCCCCCTGTTTGACACCATGAAGCCTAAAAATTTGCCCGAACCCACTCCGAAGGCACACTTTTCGGGGTTGAGCTTCATGTTGTAGCTTCTGAGGATGTCAAATGTCTCTTGCAAATTAGTCAAATGGTCCTCTGTGCGCAGGGACTTAACTAGCATATCATCAATATAAACTTCCATGGATTTCCATATTTGATGTTCAAACATCTTATTAACTAGGCGCTGGTACGTGACTCATGTGTTTTTTATCCCGAAGGGCATCACATTGTAGCAGTACGTACCATACTTCGTGATAAATGAAGTATTTTCCCTATCCCCGGGGTTCTTCTGAATTTGATTATACCCCTAGTAGGCATCGAGAAAGGTGAGGATCTCGTGCCGGCCGTAGCATCGATCAATCGATCGATGTTGGTCAATGGGAATGAGTCTTTAAGGAATGCTTTATTTAAGTCTTTGTAATCTACGCACATTCTCAATTTATTCCCCCTTTTGGGACTACCTCCCTAATAGACCCTTTTTTAAGGAGCTTTTTTACCTCATCTTTGATGAACGCATGTTTTACCTCGGACTGAGGTCTTTTTTTTTGCTTTACCGGTTAGAACCTGGGATCGACGCTCAGTCAATGGGTGGTTATTTTCGGCGGGATCCCTGTCATGTCTAAATGGGACCAAGTAAAGCAGTCAATGTTATTAACAAGAAATTGAATGAGTTTTTTCATGAGTTCGGGGGTTAGTCCCGTTCTCAGGTATACCTTTCGATCTGGAGATGTTCGAGCAGAACAACCTGCTCCAGTTCTTCAATTGTTGATTTAGTTGCATCCGATTCTTCGTGGGAAACGAATGCTTAGGGAGCAAGGAAGTCTTCCTCATTGTCCACGGGAATCTCTTTGCCCTCAGGCTCCTCCGAGGTGGATGGCGTGGGTGTTGGTGCCTTGCTGTGAACCGCGAACGTCTCCCTTGCCGCATGCTGCGATTCATATACTATTCTTTTACCGTCTTTTGTTGGAAATTTCATCATTTGGTGAAGAGTTGATGGCACTGCCCTCATGTTGTGTATCCATGGCTTCCCAAGCAATGCATTGTACCTCATCTCACATTCAATGACATGGAATTTGGTATTTTGAACTGCACCAGCCATGTTGACCGAGGGGGGGGGGGTGATCTCTCCCTTCGTTTCTTCGCCGACCATATTGAACCCATTGAGGACTCATGAGGTAGGTACGATTTGATTGAGCGGTCTGAGCCGCTCTACCACCTTCGATCTGATCACGTTGGCCGAACTACCTAGATCCACGAGTACACGTTTAATTTGAATGCTTTTCAAGAGAAAGGAAATTACCAGCGCATCGTTATGTGGATGAGACAAGGTCTCAAAGTCCTCTTCACTGAATGCAAGGGTGTCTTCGAGCATGCGTCCCCGAATTTGCCTTGTTGTTGCAGCGGATACTTTTGTCCGCTTGATCACAGGTCCTTTAGGAACGTCGGTCCTTCCGATGATCATATGAACGATGTGCTGTGGTTTTCCCGTTATGCTCCTCCGAGCTTTTTTTCTTCCCCAAAGGTCATTTATAGCTCGACCGCTGATGAATTCTTAGAGGTACCCTTTGCTAACCAGTCGGGTTACTTCTTCCTGGAGCTATCTGCAGTCTTCGGTGCTATGACCGTGCGTGCCGTGAAATTCATACACCAGGTAAGGGTTCCTCTGCGAATGGTATGATAGTATGGTCTTTGGCCACTTGGTATCTTTGATTTTACCCATGGCCGATACGATGTCTGAAACACCAATGTTGAAGTTGTACTCAGACGACCGGAGTACCTCCGCCGGCCCTGTGCGCTTGTTGAACCCAGCTTCGTTCATAAGTCCCCGAGAATTCCGACCTCGATCCGTCCTTTGATCGATTCGAGGCATGTTGCGTCTCAGGACATTTTTTCGATTGTCGATATACGGTTGATATCTTCCCTCGCATGGCCTTGGTTCTCTCTCTGGGAACCTTGACTCAATCCTCTTCGTGAGGCCCTCGAGTATTTTCATAACAACGAAATCGGCTGCTGCCCCATTGTTGCTCGACCTCTCTAGTACCTGCTTGACTCGAGGAGCCGTTTCTGGTGCCATTGCGCTCGAAGCCTTTTGATGGCTTTGCAGCTGAGTAATTGCTACTTGTTATGCCTGTAGCATTTCAAAAATCACATGGAGGCTGACTTCTCTCTCCCTTTGAGCGAGGGTTCTACGTGCTTCATGTTGGCCTTCTCGGTGCGTGCTCTTGTCAGTGTGGGAGCTGGTATCGTCATGTTGGATATTGCGCGAGCCCACGTCCACAGGAGTTGGCTCTGGCGTGTTCTCATGGTTTTGCAATGGTACACCAACACCTTAAACAACTACACCATTCTCTCCGTGATCCTCAGGGCCGTTGTTTTCATGTGCATTTACTAAGTTAGACATTTTGACCTGAAATCAAAGAGTCTTGGACAAGAAAAAGTGTGAAGGGTAACTTGTGATTTTTAGTAAACCAGCACTAAAACAACCACTATTATTTTTATCCCCACGGTGGGCGCCAAATTGTTTACCTTTAAAATGGTAGTTACAATTAAATTTGATTTGTTGTTCTAAAAATATATGATAAATTTTAATACTAGTTGTTAAGCAATAGATGCTAAGTACAAGTAAGGGAAACAAGATAAGAATAAAAGAGAATAGAGATAGGCAAACCAGACTGCCTTAAGTCGGGACCTCGAGTTGGCCGAGATAGGTCCTCGAGGTCGAGGCTCGGTGTCAGTAATGGGTGGTCGATGAAGCTATAACGGGCCTCGAAGGCGGTTATTTATGATCAATGATAAGTAATAAATGAAGAACAATAAATTAAACACAATAAATGCAAGCGATAAATCAAAGGAGCTGATAGTAGAGAATATTTAAGTTAGAGAGCAGAAAATGTTCTTGTATTCAATATCATGTGTGCAAGAATTGACAAGGGTCCTCTTTATATAGGAGGGAAAATCCCAACATGGTATATGTATAATTATTACAAAAGAGAACAACTGGTACAACTATTTAATGGTCCGGTACGAACTCGTACTATTCTTGCGGGTGCTTGTCAGCTTTAGCCACATGTTCTTAGGAGTCTCGCGCCTTTACATGGTGGGCCCCGATCTTCACCTTGTCTCGAGGTATATTGATTCTCCGATGTCGCTCTTCGAGAAGTTCACTTCGGAGTTGATATTCGGGTCTTGCCCCGATGCCATCGAGACCAGACTCGGAATGTTATAGAAACCTCAAGATTGGTCATTCCCGGTTTTGACCGTATACAGGAACTTTAAACCAATTATGGAAGAAATCAAAGAAAATCGCTAATAGATTCGCGTTCTGGAGTTTAAATTCTCTTGACTACCATCCTCTCCACTGATTATAGGGGGAAAAAAATTTATTTTGCTATTATCCTGTAAGAAAAAAAAATCACGAAATCGAACAAGCACCATGCCAGTATTTTCTCTTAAATTAATGAAGTCCTTTTTATATTGTGAAATCTGTGGGAATATTGAAAAGGTTTGCAAAGGCAATGACAATTTTGCACTTGGCAATAAAGGGAACAGAGACACCAACATTATTCCAAAGTTGGAGTTAATGATTTAAGAATTTCTACTTTCTTTGCTTACTCATTATTTAATTATTTATGCTTTGTGATTTTTAGATCTTGTTTCTACAAATATTACAATATACGTTACGGTGCGAATATTTTTACATAGCGAATATACTTGGCTTATGATCAAAAGCTAATATAAACGTAATGTTTAATATTATATTGAAGAACTAGAAATGTCCATGCAAGGTTAATTTCTTTACAACTTGATTGCACTAAAGCTTTTTAATTCAAAATAGATGTGCAGTGATATATGTTTCAGGAAACGTGTATGGTTTTATTTAAAGAAGACAACTTCATAACTATGAATAGGAAAAGAAATGTCAGTAAAGCTGGGCTGGCCAATGTCAAGAATTTTTTATATCCCAAGAGATTGACAAGACTAGAGAAGTAGCTTTAACAAATTGCTTGGAAAAAAAAAAAAATCAATGTTTCCATTCAATTGGCAAGCATTTTCGTGATGGGATATAATTTGGTGGGAAGTCTTGCGGAAAAGAAAAAAAAAATAAAGTCTCTGGTAGTTAGGATTGTACAAACTGAACCGAAAAATTGCATTAGCCGAAAAGTCAAACCAAATCGATTAGAAACCCAATTAGGTATGATTTTGAGTAAGAAAACCTCAATCAAACTGATATATAAATATATAATTTATATATACACTTTTAAGACTTTATATAGAATTTTCTTAAAGAAATGTCCAGCTAGAAGTATTTGAGATTCTCTTATGGGATGTAATATTTAATAGAATATGAAGTGCTCCATCTTTATTAACTTTAAATAATGGGTTGTATGATCACTTTCTTATCATGTGTTATTGAAATGTCACGACCCAAACTGGAGGATCATGACTAGCACCCGGGCCATACTTGCCGAGCACCAACGTACATTTTATCTAACCTTCTTATTATCTTTAAGGGATAACGAGATCAATATAAATGGTAGATATTGATCATGAACATACATCACATGGGATGACAAGATTGCTAAGAAACTACATAAAAGGTACGAGCTACAACGCTGCCATGAAAGGCTATACAAATAAATTATCCAACAAGGCATACCCAAACTATACATGAGTTGACACTTGTCTATGAGCCTCTAAAGAATCATAAGTAATGCAACATAGCCGGAACAGGGCCTCGACATACCCATAATATCTATAACAAAATGCATACCAAGACCACGGCAAGTCCGAAGAAGGGATCTCGCCTATAACCGCGGAACAGGAAAGCCTATTATGGTAAGAGAGTTGTGTCTACCTGTCTATCAGGACCTGCATCACGACATGCATCGTCCACAAATAAAAGGACGTCAGTACGAATAAAGTACTGAGTATGTAAGG
>ML281006.1:0-21929 GCA_005239495.1 Nicotiana undulata
AACACATTCCATTCGATCCATGACGACGATATCTTATTACAGGTGAGCGCTCCATCTCACTTGAAACCACCAATCCTTACTATTTTATCAGCCCAAAACCTGATCATTTATAATCCAAATGCTTTTCCTCCGCCGGAACAAAAATACTAAAATCCTGAAATCACACTCTAAGAAGACCTTCCTTCAAACCGCTCATCACCCCAACACATGGGCAACCATTATACCCTTGTATCAACATCGCGCCATAACCAATCGTAAGTTCATAACCACCTAAGCATGACCTCAAAGTTCTCAAAAATACAGCTACTGAGCTGAGATGACAAAAACATTCTTCCGCAGAACAACGATGATAGCCTCAATCAACTACGCTAGGAGAAACATCCCGCACCACATCCATAGTATCATTAAAAGTCCTCAACTCTCGATTCATAACAAGCACTTTGCGATGCGTAATATTGAATGGGAAGAAGCATAGGCATAAGCCTTAAAGGAATTAAGCCGCACGATGAGGAATCAAGAAGGGAAGTACTCCTAACAGCCCTATAGCCTCCCGAAGATAAGTACAGACGTCTCCGTACCGATCCACAGGACTCTACTAGACTTGCTCATGAATCGTGAAACCTACGGGAACCTAGAGCTCTGATACCACGTTGTCACGACCCAAAACCTATGGGTTGTGATGGCGCCGGACACACTGTCAGGAAAGCCAATCCCTGAACCAGTTCAAACAACTTCCTGCTTACACTTTCAAAATCATATCTTTTTCTGCATTTATAATCAAATAATAAAGCAAATGCTCGTAAACTAAATACGGCGGATAATTCACTTAATGCTGTACAAGAAATACCAACACTTTCCCAGAACCCGGTGACACAAGTACATGAGCAATTTCTAAGAATTTATATAATTATATAACTCTTGTCCGAGAATTTAATTTGGACAAAGGTAATAAAGACAAAAGCGTAGGGACATAGGAGGGAGACTCTGCCAGCTGCGGAACGCCACAGAACAATGCAATCTGAGTAAGTCTCTGAACCAATCACTGCACTATGAGGGTACCTGTGCAACAAAATGCACAGAAAGTGTGGCATGAGTACATATACATATATATGTACCCAGTGAGTATCCCGTCTAAACTCGAAGAAGTAGTGACGAGAGGTCGACTAGATACTCACTAAGGTCCAGCAACATAATATAGAACAAGATAAGGCTAAAGCAATAGGCATGCAAAACAATAAACAACAAGTATATGAACACATAATGTAACACAAGTAAGAGCACCAAGTACCAATTCCTTTTATTCCACAATACCTTGCCAATGCTGTCATGTGTGAACCAGACTCAAGTGTACATATACGAACACGGACAAGACAACAACATATACCGACACGGACAAGACAACAACATAAACCGACATGGACAAGACAACCACATAAACCGACACGGACAAGACAACCGCATAAACCAACACGGACAAGACAACCGCATAAACCGACACGGACAAGACAACCACATAAACCGACACGGACAAGACAACCACATAAACCGACACGGACAAGACAACCGCATAAACCGACACGGATAAGACAACCACATAAACCGACACGGACAAGACAACCACATAAACCGACACGGACAAAACAACCGCATAAACCGACACGGACAAGACAACCGCATAAACCGACACAGACAAGACAACCGGCCGGAGTCATAGGGTAGGTCATAAGGACTGAGGTCATAAGCTCCCCACGATCGCGAATCATACCCGCGACTCGTGTGCTGACTCGATAATAATAATAAGCTCCCCACAATCGCGAATCATACCTGCGACTCGTGTGCTGACTCGATAATAATAATAAGCTCCCCACGATCGCGAATCATACCTGCGACTCGTGTGCTGACTCGATAATAATAATAAGCTCCCCACGATCGCGAATCATACCTGCGACTCATGTGCTGAATCGATAATAATAATATTTACATATAGGTACCTACGGGCACCGACTCGACCGTGAACTCAACAGGATTGTGTCAATATCATATCACTGATAGCCATTTAGGATTTACATCATCATATGTTTACCTTTACCATGTCATTTCAACAATAAACACAATTTATAATACATACAATGGTTCAAATAAGGCACTAAATGGCATGCTCGTGGGTCCTACGGCTACCCGACATAGCAATATAGTCGCCACGTACGGACTCTCGTCACTTGGTACGTACGCGGCCCCCTCAACATGTACACATAGCAAACAAGGGAACCTACGGGGGCATTTCCCCCTTAAAAGTTTGGAAAGGAGACTCACCTCGCTCCGAAGATTCATCACCGGCTTCCAAGCCTCTACGACGACTAAAAATGGATGTGCACGCTCCCAAACTATCCAAATAACGATAATTCAATGAAAATATACTCAATAGATCATAACCAATTCAAATTACAAGGTTCCTCAGCCCGGCTCAATGAAATGACCAAAATGCCCTCGGGCCCACGTGCCCGGACCTCTAAATTTCTTGAAGAAAATCTCTACCCGAAGCTTTACTAATTCAATTACACATTTTACTCAATTATTCATGCTCAATTCGTGGCTAAAATTACATTTACCCAAATTCTAGGTTTTCTTCAAAATACTGATTTTTCCACAACTTTTCCCTAATTTTCATGTTCTAATCCATGCAATAATCTTGTATCTAACTTGGAAATAAGTAGGATGATATTACCTCTCAAGCTTGGTTGAAATCTTCCTTGAAATGCTCTCAAAATCCGTCCATGGCATAAGAAATATGAGAGAGAAATGCCTAAATCCCGTTTTAATCAACACTGCCCAGTTTTGCCCTTCTATGTGATCGCATGAAGTCATCTGCGATCGCATAGGCCACCCAGATCACTCCTCCACGATCGCACAAGCATACCCGCGATCACACATGCCATTTCCAGCTCCCACCAAAATTCCTTCTCCGCGATCGCACCTTCCTCCTTGCGATCGCACTAGCCTACCCAGCCCTTCTCCGCGATCGCACACCAACATTCGCGATCGCATAGGCCAAGAACCTTGCCCCTCAATTTCCTCTCTGCGATCGCATAGCTAAGGCTGCGATCGCATAGCATTACTAGAACACCAGTAAACAGCAACAACAATATACTCCGAAATGACCTGAAACCACCCCGAAACACACCCGATCCCCTCGGGACCTCGTCCAAACGTACCAACAAGTCTGGAAACATATCACGGATTTAGTCGAGGCCTCAAATCACATCAAACAACGCCGAAAACACGAATCGTGCAAGAATTCAACTTTATGAACTTTGAAATTTCCAACTTCCACATTTGATGCTGAAACTTATCAAACCACGTCCGATTGACCTCAAATTTGTAGGCAAGTCATATTCTACATTAAGGACCTGCTCCAACTTCCGGAATCGCATTCCGACCCCGATATCAAAATTTCCATTTCCGGTCAAATTCTTGCAAAACCTTCAGTTTTTCTATCTTTAGCCAAATGACCTTAAATTCACTTCCGGATATCCGAATTCACTTCCGATCGCGCTCCCAACTCCAGATCACCATACGGAGATATTCCCAGACTCGGAATCCCAAACGGACCTCAATATCATTGAAATGTACTTCAAGTCAAATTTAGGAAATTTCCTTAAAATGCTGACTTTCCACAATATACGCTGAACTGCTCCCGGGTTATCCAAAACACATTCCAGACATACGCCCAAGTCCTAAATCATCATACGAACCTGCTAGAACCTTCGGGTCCTGATTCCGAGGTCGTTTACTCAAAATCCCAAACTTACTCGATTTCTTCAACTTAAGACTTCTGAAATGAGAATTTTCCTGTAAGTTCAACTCTGATCTTCCTGAATTTCAATTCCGGCCATATGCACAAGTCAATATACCTGAAATGAAGTTGTTCGTGACTCCCAACTGCTGAACGACGCGCTGGATCTCAAAATGACCGGTCGGGTCGTTACATAACGGGGTGAGTTAAAGGGTAAAAATCTTGTGTTGGAGTGAAATTTTGGTGTCTGGTGTTTAACACTATACGATCGCATAGGCTGAGTCGCCATCGCATAGTGTAGTAACGTGGGGGAGGTTCTGTGACACTATGCGATCGCATAGTTAGTTCCGCGATCGCATAGTGTGTATGCGGTCTGGAGTGGGGGCAGAGTAGTTGCTCTGCGGTTGCGTAGCTAGTCTGCGATCGCAGAAGGTCAAGTCCTCTAGATCTGCGATCGCATGTCCCCTTCTGCGATCGCATAGGGTCGACCAACTTCTCTTCTACATTCGCGCCCTTCCTTCTACGATCGCGAAGGGCAATTTCATCCAGTGATTTTCTTAAGTCCAAAACTGACCCATTACGGGATTTTTCTTATTTTTCACCCTCTTCTTCTTCCCCACTCCTCCCTTAGGCGATTTTTGAATACCTCCATTGCCATAACTCCATAGGTAAGTGATTCCAACTCCATTTTCTTCCACTTTTCTTCCATAATCACTAGAATCTAGGCCTAAAATCCTAAAGTCAAAGTAGAAATTAGGCATTTTGGGGTAGAATTAGGGCCTATGGGATTTTGGATAATTCAACCCCAATTTGGGGTCTTATTTCAAAAAAAATTACATATTCTAACTCATGGGGGTATGGGTGATTGGGTTTTGGTCCGAGCCTCGTGTTTGGACCAAGCGGGCCCGGGGTCGAATTTTGGAAATTTTGGAAAAATGATAGGAATTGTGTATTTAGGCTATGGGATTGTGTTATTGAGTTATTATTGATATACTTAAGTTAATTATGCCTAGATATTGTTGTTCCGGAGTTGAATTCAAAAGGAAAGGTGGTGTTAGAGGGTTGATTGCTATATTTTGGACCCGAGGTAAGTGTCTTGCCTAACTTTGGTGAGGGAATATGTATTGTATGCTATGTGCTAAGTTTTTATCATGTTCAATGCATAGGTAAGGTGACGAGTACCTATTCATTGTGTGTCAAGCATGCCGGTGAGTCTAATTTTGATAAAAATCTTGTTATTACTTCCATGTTCGTTATATTATGAACTTGTCTCTGCTTGAAAGTCGTTATTGTTGGAAATCTTGGTTGATGAACCTAGAAATGTTTTGGTTTGATTGAAAATCCAACTATTAAGGATATATTTGAATTGATTGGTTATAGCTGAAACCCTTGCCGGGAAATTGTTGTGATATTGATTGATGTTTTCCCCTTGCCGAGTGATATTGAAATGTATTTTCACTATGCTGTACTCCTTGCCATTATAACTGTCATTTTTTGGTGAGGAAGAGTGTAAAGCACGAAGGGTGATGCCGTACCATGATATTTGATTACATTGCATAGTGAGGAAGAGTGTATAGCACGAAGGGTGATGCCGTGCCATAATTCATATTGATTATAAGCACGAAGGTTAATGTCGTGCCATGATTTACATTGATTATAAGCACGAAGGTTAATGCCGTGCCATGATTTATATTGCCTTACATTGTACATTGCATTGTGAGGAAGAGAGTAAAAGCACGAAGGGTGATGTCGTGCCACGATCTATACTAGTTCACATTATACATCGCATTGTGAGGAACAGAGTAAAAGCATGAAGGGTGATGTCGTGCCATTATTTACATTTCTGGTATTTGTCCTTGTTTTGTTAGCTATTGTGTTAAATTGCCTCCCTTGTTTACTTCTATATGTCAGTTTAACTACTTCATTTCACTTGTTCCCCTTTACTGCTCCTGTATCCCATACTTGTCTGCCTATATTTTGCCTTGTTTTTCCCTGCTTTGAGTTGTAAAATAGGTCAGGTTAACGTTGCTGCTAAGTCTAGCCTCGTCACTACTTCGACCGAGGTTAGGCTCGGCACTTACTCAGTACATGGGGTCGGTTGTACTGATGTTACACTGCACTTCTTAATGTTGTGCAGGCCCCGCATCCGGACCCAGTGGACCGCATTGAGGGAGTCACCTTCAGTCCATCCAGAGCTTCAAGGTATACCCGCTGGCGTTCGTGGGCCTTGGTGTCTCTCCTACCTTTGGATTTCTTGTTGTCTTATCTTTTTCCCCAGTTTCAAGACAATGATGTATTTCTTTTAAGACAATGTATTTAACACTCTGTTAGATAGTTCGTGAGTTGTGACACCCCGATTTTGGGCTTATGCGACGTTATGTATTTTACTATTCCTCTTTGCATTTTTGAATTTCTATTACATTTCCACTGTTAAAAATTCTAAAGTGTTTCGTTATTTCTGTTAAGATTTTTTAAAGGTATTTCCTTACTACTATTGAATTGGATTGCAAGTGTTAGATTAACTGTACACGTTGGCTTGTCTAGCGGGTTCAACGTTAGACGCAGTCACGGCCTGAAGGGTGGGATTTTGGGTCGTGACAAGTTGGTATCAGAGATCTAGGTTGCTTAGGTCTCACAACTCACGAACAACCTTGGTAGAGTCTGAGGGATCAGTACAGAGACGTCTGTACTTATCCCCTAGAGGCTGCAAAGTTTGGATAACTCCACTTTTCTTCATCTCTGTATGCGATATGAATTCTGAGTACTGATTGATTTTCAATTCTACTCTCTCGCGGATGGAAAGGATGCGTTCTTCCCTTGGTTCCGCTCAGTAGCCCGACACTCCTGCTATAGCTCCTACGAGGGGTCGAGGTCGAGGACGAGGCCGTGCTAGAGGCCGAGGCCGGGGCCGGGCTCAACCTAGAGCAACAGCCCCAGTGGAGGACCGTCAGGTCGAGTCTGACGAGGAAGTCCCAGTTCCGGCAATCCCAGTTGGACCAGCGCAGGTCCCAGAGGGGTTCATTGCTACCCCAGTGCTTAAGGACGCTCTAGTCCGCTTGGTAGGACTTATGGAGAGTCTGGCTCAGGCCGGTTTTCTTCCCACTACACCAGCTGGATCTCAGGCTGGGGGAGGGACCCAGACTCCTATTATTCATACCCCAAAGCAGTTTGCCACTCAATTTCAGACTCCAACACCTAAGACAGCTGGAGTAGCTCAGCCGGGTATTGTGGCACCGGCAGCCGAGGGTGCAGCTATGTCAGCAGATGCTCTATGGAGACTGGACAGATTCACCAAGTTATTCACTAATACTTTTATTGGTGCATCATCAGAGGATCCACAGGATTACTTGGACAGCTGCCACGAGGTTCTTCGGAACATGGGTATAGTAGAGTCCAATGGAGTTGACTTCGCTACTTTTCGACTATCTGGCGCAACCAAGACTTGGTGGAGGGACTACTGCTTAGCCAGACCAGTTGGGTCTGCACCGTTGACTTGGTCTCAGTTCACAGAGGTATTTTTGGGGAAGTTCCTTCCCATTACTCAGCGAGAGGATCTTAGGAGGCAGTTTGAGCGCCTCCAGCAGAGATTTATATCTGTCACTCAGTACGAGACCAGGTTTATCGCTTTAGCGAGGCATGCATTGATGATAATCCCCACTAATCAGGAGAGAGTTCGGAGGTTCATTGAGGGATTGGCCCAGCCTATACGACTCCAGATGGCCAGGGAGTCGAGTACTGATATTTCATTCCAGGATGCGACCGATGTGGCCAGGAGGATTGAGATGATTTTGTCACAAGGAGGTGGTCAGGGGGCTGACAAGAGGCCCCGTCACTTTGGTAAATTCAGTGGAGCCTCATATGGAGGTGGGGATTCTTTCAGCAGGGGTCATCCACCCTGACCTTTTCAGTCAGCACTTCAGGTATCTCCCCGTGTACCGCCAGCTCATGTTAGTGCACTACCAGCATCTATCAGTGCACATCCACTTCAGAGCTACCAGGGTGGTTATCAGGGTCGTCAGGGACAGTTCCCGAGTTATCATCCACAGCAGCAGAGATCTTGTTATAGTTGTGGTAGCCCGGTGCACATTGCCAGATATTTCCCCCGAGCTTCGAGTGGACCCTGGTATCAGGGTTCCCGTGCCTTGGTTCCCGCAACAGGTGCACTCTTACCCCCTCAGCCAGCTAGGGGTGGTGGTCGAGGTTCCATAGGTGGTGGTCAGGCTCATAGAGGTGGAGCACAGGCCATGAGAGGTAGAGGTCAGCCCGTAGCAGGTAGACCTAGAGATGTGCAGGTTGGAGGGGCTCAGCCCCGGTGTTATGCTTTTCCTGCTCGTCCTGATGCTGAGGCTTCTGATGCAGTTATTACAGGTACGATTTCAAGTTGTAGCCGAGATGCTTCGGTGTTATTTGATTCGGGTTCTACATTCTCCTATGTGTCTTCATATTTTGCCACTTATTTGATCATGCCCCTTGATTCTTTGAGTATTGTTGTACATGTGTCTACACTGGTGGGTGATTCTATAGTGGTAGATCGAGTCTACCATGCTTGCGTAGTAGTTATTGGTGGTCTGGAGACTCAAGTTGATCTTTTGCTTCTTGATATGGTTGACTTTGATGTTATATTGGGGATGGATTGGTTATCCTTGTATCATGCTATCTTGGATTGTCATGCCAATACACTGACCTTAGCCTTGCCAGGAGTACCTCGTTTAGAGTGGAAAGGGACTCCTAGTCATTCTTCTAGTAGGGTTATTTCTTATATGAAGGCTCGGCGTATGGTCGAGAAGGGTTGTTTGGCCTATTTGGCCTATGTTCGTGATTCTAGTGCTGAGGTTCCTTCTATAGAGTTTGTGCCCGTGGTTCGTGAGTTTCCAGAGGTATTCCCTACTGACGTGCCGGGTATGTCACCCGAAAGGGATATTGACTTTTGTATTGAGTTAGCTGAGGGCACCCAACCCATTTCTATATCCTCGTATCTTATGGCTCCGCCAGAGTTGAAGGAATTAAAGGAACAATTACAGGATTTGTTGGATAAAGGCTTCATCAGGCCTATTGTTTCTTCTTGGGGTGCTCCAATATTGTTCGTGAAGAAGAAAGATGGATCTATGAGGATGTGTATTGACTACCGGCAGTTGAATAAGCTTACTATCAAGAACAAGTATCCTTTGTCGAGGATTGATGACTTATTTGATCAGCTTCAGGGTGCTATGGTATTCTCTAAGATAGACTTGAGGTCTGGTTATCATCAAATGAGGATCAGGGCGTCCGATGTCCCTAAGACAGCTTTTCACACTCGTTATAGGCATTATAAGTTTTTGGTCATGTCATTTGGGTTGACTAATGCCCCCGCTGCTTTTATGGAGTTGATGAATCGGGTATTAAGGCCTTATTTGGACTCGTTTGTTATTATTTTAATTGATGATATTTTGATATATTCTCGTAGCCGAGAGGAGCATGAGCAACACCTTATAGCTGTTCTCCAAACTCTGATATATCGGCAGTTGTATGCCAAGTTTTCTAAGTGTGAGTTCTGGTTGTGTTCTATGGCATTCTTGGGCCAAGTTTTTTAAGCGCGCTATGCTTTGCGTGTTAAAGATTCTGACGGGTACGAAATAACTTTATGTCAGTTGGGCAGCTTATTCAGTTCAACAAAACAACACACATAACGTAGTATTTAACCGCACTATATATACACATAATTAACAAACATAATTTTATTTTATAAATTTTGCAACATAAACAAAACAACTAATTATTACAACATAAACTCATTGATAGTTGGGTATACTAGAAGAACACCCACCATGAGCTTAATTACTATTGCCACCCAAACCAGCCGAAGGACATTTTCGACGGTCGTGTCCTGTTTGCGAGAATATACCACATTTGCGCGCATAAACGGTATCACTAACATCCATTTAGTTTTGTATACGTGTTCTTTTCTGCATCTGTATTCGACGCAAATAAAACTTGTTACACACAATTTTAAATGGTTCCAGCGGCCAATAATGCTCAGCACCCACTGGCTGCAACTTGCCACTATAGGTGTTTAGGTACTTGGCAACACTATATTGTTGATCAACATAGTTGGTTATACCTAAATCAACTATTTGAAAGCACTTGATGGCATGTGACCAAGGCATGTGGTAGATGGACCATTTCCCACAAGAACATAACCTTTTAGATTCATTTACAGTATGTACATTATTCCCCCGATTTTGATGGATAGCAGTGCGAACTCCAAAAATATTTCTTTTGTTATCATACTGCAAAAATGAATGCCAATGTGCTCGCCGTCTGTATTTCTCAAATCTCTTCATCGGCACTGTCATAAATTCAACACCCCTTTCCATCAATGACGCTGCAGCTGCAGACCTTTCAACAAACCTCTCCGCCATCTGCTTGAACGACATCCGCACCATGGCTATGACAGGCAATCCTCTTGCCGACTTTAATAACCCGTTGAAAGACTCTGACACGTTTGTAGTCAGAATTCCCCATCGTCTGCCACCATCCGCATGCAAAGTCCACTTTTCAGGGTGATGTTGCAGTAACCAACAATAGGCTGCCTCGTCTTCTTGCCTGATAGATTCCATGTGCCTCTGGAATTTATGTTGTTGGTGGTCTGTTGCTGCCATCCACATCAAATAATGCAGAACATTATTGGGATATGCCTTCTGGAAATTGGCCTTAAAGTGCCTCACACAGTAACAGTGGTAGACATAAAGTTCTTGCCATGCAAGAAAGTTCTCCACAGAACTTAAGATACCACCGTGCAGATCATATATTAGACAAATACCGGAACGCTTTTTGACAACGTGCTCTTTCAAGTGGTTCAAAAACAGCGTCCACGTCTCTTGGATTTCATTGGCACAAATAGCAAAACCTAGAGGAAATATTTGTCTATTACCATATACTGCCATGGCTATCAACAATTTGATATCGTACTTTCCATAGACATGAGTGCCGTCTATGGATATTACGGGCCGACATTGCGAAAAACTGTCAATTGCTGGTTTAAACGCCCAAAACATGTAATTGAATATGTATTCTGGTTTTCCCGGACTCCGCTTAAGCTTCCATTCAACAACATACTGGGGTTAAAGTGCTGCAGTGCAGCCATGTACCTGGGTAGAGATGCAAATGACTTATCCCAGTTACCATAGATAACTTCAAATGCTCATTTGCGCCTGAGATATGCCTTTCTTTTGGTAATGGTATGGCCATATTCCTAGTGGACTGATGTAATGCACTCTTTGATTTTATACCTTATGGATGCTTCAAGGTGTGGAATAAGGACAAGAGAAATCAAGTCAATATCAAAGTTGAAGTGATTCCCGTTGAATGTGTCAATTTCGCATGTGTGGGTAGGAATGTATTTACCCACTTTCCACAGACCTGTCTTCTTCTTGCTTGCACGCAACATCCAATGACATGGTCAAAATCACCCGCGGCAAACAACCTTGTATACCACCGGACTTGACTCCCATACCATCATCTCACGACACTCTTTTACGTTGTGCATTTTACAAGCCCTGCTTACGCGCGCTTTATCAGGAAAAAGCATGCCCTTTGCAAGCACCGTTGGTCTAGACTCATCCCACATTGCTGTCCAAATTTCATCAAAATCCCTTGTGAGAGCTTCCACATCCGGCATGCTTGGCAAGTTATCAAGGTAAGGAATCTCCCTTGAATGAAACGGCACTTGGGACTCGTACACTCTTCGTCTGGGGGGGGGNGGAGCATACTCTCTTGTCAAATCAGGCCCTTCCTTCTCATCCTTCTCATCACCATCCTCACAAGGAAATGGTGTCTCGTCTCCGGATTCATCAGCATTGTTGTCATAATCACTGTTCTCTTCCTCACTCTGTGCATCTGTCATATCCCGATTTAATACATCGTCTTCGGGAAATTGAGTGAGTACAAGTGGTTCAACTTGCTCGTTTTCACTGCACAACAAACAAAACAATAAGTTGTTGAAATTAATAAATACTTTCCATATAGGTATATCACTTCACTTACAAGTCGTAATGTGATGAAATTCTATGATCGACATTTTCATATTGGTGATGACTCCCGTATGGACCACCATGATCCAACACACCAAAACTATGCTTGGGTTCATAACTTGCAAAATTCATATCCGGCCGGTACCTCCTGTAAATATATGAGTGTTAATACAAATTCAATACAACAAAAATATACATCGTTACATAAAGGAAAATTGAAGTTTACCACTCGTATTGTGAATTATGTAAAGCATGAGAGAAATTATTTCCTCGCTGCTCATTCGCTGACGGTGATAAGTTTAAATTAAGGCAAACACTTTCATCCGTAACCTCATTGTTGGGAACGTCTTCGACCTTGACGTACATATCCAACATTTTGATTACAAGAAATTCATGGTATTCATCCGGAGTCCTCAGAAAATCCCTCAATGTTTCATCATCGTCGATGTTAAACTTCGAGTAAAAAGAAACCCCTTGAGGAGTGACGGAATACAAATATCTTCCAGTTACTTTAAGATTCACCGAACGTTTCCTCACACTCATTTTTTTCATAACAACGATACCAATTTATCGTACTCCATTGTTAGTGGCAATTTAACATGACACTGTGGAGATAAACTGTACCTCACAGTGTTATTCTCCATCACAGCCTCACCCCCCCAATATAATGAAACTCTTTTTCTACGCTCTTCTGACATTATGAAAAAATGCTTTAGAATTTAACAAGAAGAAAAGTTTGAACGGGAGTTAGAATATTTTTTGAATGGATTTTCGTAAAATCCTAACCTCTTTATATAGGAAATGGCTAGCCTGGTGGGGCTGAATTTTTTTATGTATAGCGCACTTTTAATGTGCGCTCTACACATTTGAATTATTGTTATGTCAGTTAACTTATTGGTGGGCCCAAAAATAAGTATAGCGCGGTATTTCTATGCGCTATACAGGTATAGCGTTTTAATTCCATGCGCTATACCTGATAATCAATTCGTCAGTGCATAGCGCACAGATTTCAGACGCTAAACTGGTATAGCGCATGAATTTACTGCGCTATACCTTAACGATTGAAATCACCGTTAAGGTATAGCGGGGATAATTTTCGTGTTATATATAGAAATATTACTTTTTTTTTACACACATTAAAGTAACTTTTGTTCAAAAAAATAACAATTAGGTTCCGGACTCCAAGATAAGCTGATTTATGTGATGCCCAATTTTTCGTGCCCACTAATTAATCAAAGAACCCGATTCATCTATATGCTTCTTTGTTATCATCAAACCAATACCACTTAGGTCAACATTGATAATTAGTTCTTAGCTAAAAATGAATGGCTTGGTTTAGTGGGTAAATCAATCCAATCAACGGACTTAAACTAGTTACTATAATGGGAAAATACATGTTGTAGTCCCAACTTGTGATTTTTATTTTTAGCTAAAAATGAATGTCACTATTTTCTTTGTAATCCGGTAAAAACAATATATTTTTATATTTGAAGGTAATTTTACTACATACTTCTCATTTTATAACTTTAAAAGTATTTTTTACTCACAAAAGTTTCATGATATGTTTAAGACAAAAAAATAATCTTTTTTAATCAAACACCACTCATATATAAATTGAAACAGAAAGAGCATCTCAAATCAAAATGTTGAAATATGAGATAGATCCTATCATTTATTACAATCTTACGGATTTTTTTAAAAAAACTCTAACATATGATTTAAGCATTGATGTGGTATATTAATCTTTAAAATATTCAATAATTACTAGTATTTGTGTATTCAACAAAAGCATTATACTATATTTTATTTGATGTAACGTTACTCCCACTTTTTCAATTTATGTGAACCTGTTTGACTGAACCCAAAGTTTAAGAAAAAAATGAAAGGCTTTTGGATTAGTCCTAAAGAAGTCAAAAAGGGGCATAGTATTTGTGTAGTCATAAAAGCTTCTCATTAAGGGTAGAATTATAAATTTAAACTAAATTATTACCAAATTTACAAATGGGTCATTCTGTTTGAAACAAATTTAAAAAAATAGGTTCATATAAACCGAAATAAAGGGAGTGCTGTAACGACCCGACCGGTCGTTTTATAGAATCTGCATTATTATTATTACTGTTTGTGACTTATCATACATTGGTTATACTGTTTATAAAATGTTGGAGCCGGTTGGTTCGGGTTCAAAATGGTTGTAGTAGGAATTGAGACACTTAGTCTCTAAAAATAGCTTGATAGTTGGAAAAGTCAACTGGGAGTTGACTAATGTAAACGACCTCGGAATGCAGATTTTATTGCTCGGATAGCTTCGTTATGTGATTTGGGATTTAGGAGTGTGTTCGAAATATTTTTGTGATGTCCGGTGTAGAATTAGACTTGAATTGGCGAAATTTAATTTTTGGCGATTTCCGTTCGACGGTGTAAAATAGGCTATCGGGGTCAGAATGGAATTCCGGAAGTTGGAACAGGTTCATAATGTCATCTTGGATATGTATTCAAAAATTCAGGTCAATCGGATGTGTTTTGGTTGGTTTCAGCATCGTTGGTGGAATTTAGGAATTTCAAAGTGCATAGGCTTGAATTTGATGTGATTTTGGTGTTTTGATGTTATTTTGGGTGTTCCGAAGATGTGACTAAGTTTGGATGATCATTTATGATGTGTTGGTATATTTGGTTGGTGTCTCGAGGGGCTCGGGATTGATTTCGGATGGTTAACGGGAATTTTTGGAGTTGAAAAAGTGCAACTTTCAGCTCTTGGTGTTTCTCCTATTGTGATTTCCACCCCTGCAGATATTTGACCGCAAGTGCGAGCCGCGAAAACGACAAGAAGGTCGTAGGTGCGGGTTTCTGAGTCTTGGATGAAGAACCGCATAAGCGGTAGCATTGGCCGCATCTGCGAGCCGCGGGTGCGACACCTGGGCCGCAGGTGCGAGAATTTGTACGGTTAAGGAAATTCTGTAGATGCGGTCCCCTAGAGCGCAAGTGCGGACCGCAGGTATGAAGAAAAGGGCCGCAGGTGCGAAAAGATTGGGCAGAAAGTATAAAAAGGGGACTTACTGATTTTTAGTCTTCTTTTCACCATTGTTGTTGCGGGTTCCGAGCTTTTAGAGGGTTTTTGAAGACAAAAATGTTTGTTATTCATCGAGGTTAGATTTTTGGACTTATTAACTCAATTATATGTGATTAAGGACCCTATTAGTAGTGTTTAATGGGGAAAGATTAGTGGAAAAAGGGGAAACTAGGGCTTGCATTTAAGAGACTTTTTAGGGGTGATTTGAGGGGTCATTTGGACTCTGATTTCAGCGTTCTTTATATGTACAGACTCGTGAGATAATAAGGATCGTTTTGATATAAAGTTTGTCGAGTTCCGAGACGTGGGCCAGTGGGTCAGGTTTTGGCTAATTTCAGGAATTATGCATAATGTTGATATTTTTCTATTGGGTTCATCCCCTTAGCATATATTGATGTGAAAAATCTAAACTTGATAGATTTCGAGCACTCAAAAGTTGATTCGAGGGGAAAGAGTGTTGCGGAGTAACTTTTTGGGCTAGTTTGAGGTAAGTAATGTCTTTAAATCCTGTCTTGAGGGTATGAAACCCCGAACTTTACATCCTTTCACTGTTTGGGAGTGACGCACACACTGGATGACGAGAGTGGGGCGTGCACGAGTTGAGAAATTGGGAATTTGTTCCTTTTGAGGCAGCTATTGAGTTGCGAAACTGCTTTTAAATCATATGTTAAATAGTATTACTATGTTCTTGATTTATATGGGTTGTAAGCCACGTTTGGGCCTAGTGCCGATCTGTTTAAACCCCTTGTGCGCTATTTTCTAGTATTCCTCACGTAATAAATATGACTTTACACTCAGTCTTTCTTGTTAAATTGTTTGACACTCAGATTTGTGATATTATCATTTCCTGAAATGAAATGCTGTTTTGGGTCGAGAACCCCGTTATTTTTGGCCCACGTGGCATGTTGAGAGTGTCTGACTGAGTGAGGCCGAAGTCCAATACTGTAAGTATATTTATGATATGAGAGAGGCCGAGTGTCTGAGTGATTGATGCCATGATTTGGCTGTTTATAGCGCTTGGGCTGTAGGAGCCCTTCCGGAGTCTGTACACACCCCCAGTGAGCGCATGTACCTACTGAGTGCGAGTGCCGAGTGCCGAGTGACGAGTCATTGGGAGGTATGAGTGACTGTGAGGTGCTGAGTGACTGTTACTGAGTGATGGTGAGGTGCTGAGTGGCGGTTTATGATGATATTTTTTTTGAGTTCTGATTATGATTCATTTCATCCTTTTATAATGATAGTTTTGCAATTTTACTGAGAAACATTTGAAACTATACTTGTTCAAAGGTTTTTTACGGAAATTTGTTTTCAAACATATGTACTGAATGTATACTTTATTAAGACTCAGTATTTTACTATTTGTGGATTGGTGTTTTTTGTTGTGTGTTTCTTATCTTCTGACTTGATTTATTTTAATTACTACTGAGTTGACGTACTCATCATTACTCCCTACACCTCTGTGTGCAGATCCAGGTACTGGTTCTGAGCAGTAGCCATCTGAGTTCGTTCATTGTCAGCATTCGGGATTTCGAGATAGCTGTTCAGCGTCCACAACTTCTCCATTTCCATTCCTTCATTAGTATTTAGTATTTTGTTCTAAGACATTGTTTTATGACATTAGCAGTATTAGTATTATTCTTAGATGCTCGTGATTAGTTGACTCCAGTTTTGGGAAATAGTTTTAGACTGTTAGATTATATTATGATTTGTTAAAGACTTAGAAGATTTTATACTTGCTATTAATAAATTTTTGTAAATTTTATTAAAGGAGTTGTGTAATTATGTGATAGTGGCTAACCTAGTTCGACGATAGGCGCCATCACGACCTGTTAGGATTTGGGTTCGTGAAAAGTTGGTATCAGAGCCCTAGGTTACATAGGACTCAACGGTCATGAGCAGGTTTAGTAGAGTCTTGCGGATCGGTACAGAGACGTCTGTACTTATCTTCGAGAGGCTACAAAGCTCTTAAGAAAAATCTCATTTTCTTGAACTCTATCGTGACATTCTATTGATTCTGGAAATCTAAACTCCTGTTGTTTCATTATCTCACAGATGGTGAGGACACGCGCTACGAATCAGGGTGACCAGACACCAGCGGAACCCACAAGGGTCGAGGCCGTGGTGGAGTTAGGGGACCAGCCCGTGCAACAGCCGGGACAGTACTAGTGGATCCCCCTATATTCAGGACCAGGTTCTCGGCGAGGGTGCTCTAGCGGGACAAGCTCAGGCACCGGCAGTGCCTATTGTCATATTGGGTCTTCCGGAGACCTTGGCCAGATCTTGACAGTGTGTACCAGTTTGTCTTAGGATGTTGCTATGTCTACTACTGCTGCTACATCTCAAGCCGGGGGAGCAGGTGGTACAGGGTTTTCAGGCACCGGGGCCTGTCCCAGCCCTGCCGGTTATTCCAGTTTAGGACTATGTGGTCCCAGCTATGCCTGAGGATGAGCAGCGCAGACTGGAGAGGTTCAGTAGACTTCAGCCTCCGACTTTCAGCAGCATAGAGGGTGAGAATGCCCAGGGTTTTCTGGAGATGTGTTAGAGGATACTCCGTACTGTTGGGATTCTGGACATCAGTAGGGTCTCATTTGCTACATTTCAGTTTGCTGGTGCTGCCGTCACTTGGTCAGAGGCATTTGAGAGGCGTAGGCCGGTTGGTTCAGCACCCCTCACCTTGCAGTAGTTATCCACGATCTTTTTGGAGAAGTACGTTCCTCAGTCCCACAGAGAGGAGCAGCGCATGCAGTTTGAGCAGCTGCACCAAGGAGAGTTCTCAGTTACACAGTACGAGATGCGGTTTTCTGAGTTGGCCTGACATGCTTCTGAGTTAGTCCCTACTGATAGGGAGAGGATCAGGAGGTTTTTAGATGGTCTCACGTATCAGCTTCAGATCTTGATGACTAGGGATAGGGTGTCATGTGCCACTTTCGAGCATGTTGTTGACATTACTCGGGATATTGAGTCAGTTCGCAGGTAGGAGCATGAGGAGAGGGAGGCCAAGAGGCCTCGGGGTTCAGGTAGATTCAGTAGTTCCCCTCCTAGAGGGCAGTTTCAGCACAGTAGAGGTCGTCCATTTAGACCTCCTCAGCCAGCTCGCCCAGCTTATAATGGTGCATCTTCGAGGCAGGGTCCCCGCTGATCTTATCTGAGACGTTCATCCTTTAGTGAACTTCCAGCTTAGAGTTCCTCTAGAGCATCATGTTTACCGGGTTATTCTATGCATGGTTCATCCCGTGGATATTCTAGTGGCATGGGTTCTCTTCAGTCCCCATCTCCAGCTTCAGGTAGTTGTTTTGAGTGTGGAGAGTTTGGGCATTTATGGAGGCAGTGTCCTCGTCGTCCTGGTAGTTCATCTCAGTAGAGGGTTCATCCCTCGACATCATCCCTAGTTACTTCACCACCTACTCAGGCAGCCGGGGGTGGTGGTCAGGCAGCTAGAGGCCACCCTAGAGGGGGAGGTCGAGCAGGTGAAGGCCAGCCACGTACCTATGCACTCCCAGCTAGGCCTGATGCTATGTCTTCCGATGCGGTGATTACAGGTACTATCTCGGTCTGTCATAGTGATGCTTTGGCTTTATTTGACCCTGGTTCCACATACTCTTATGTTTCATCATATTTTGCTCACTTTTTGAGTATGCCCCGTGAATCTTTAGTTACGTTTGTTCATGTGTCGACTCCGGTGGGCGATACTATTATTGTGGACCGTGTGTACCTATCGTGTGTGATATCTATTAGGGGGTCTGGAGACCCGAGTAGACTTGTTGTTGCTCAGTAGGGTTGATTTTGATGTGATACTGGGTATGGATTGGTTATCCCAATGTCATGCTAAGACTGTGACCCTGGCTATGCCTGGAGTTCCGAGAGTTGAGTGGAGAGGGTCTATTGAGCATGTGCCTAGCAGAGTGATTTCTTACTTGAAGGCACATCGTATGGTTGAGAAAGGATGTGAATCGTATCTTGCTTTTGTGAGGGATGTTAGTAGCGAGACTCCTTCTGTTGATTTTGTTCCTGTGGTCTGTGATTTTCCGGACATATTCCCTGCAGACCTGCCAAGCATGCCACCTGCCATGGACATTGATTTTGGTATTGACTTGGTGCCAGGCACCCAACCTATCTCTACTCCACCCTATCGTATGGCACCGGGAGTTGAAAGAATTGAAAGAGCAGCTTCACGAACTCTTAGATAAGGGGTTCATTCAGCCTAGTGTGTCACCTTGGGGTGCAACGATGTTGTTTGTGAGAAAGAAGGATGGATCTATGCGCATGTGTATTGATTATCGACAGCTGAATAAGGTTATGGTGAAGAACCGGTATCCTTTGTCTCGTATTGATGACTTGTTTGACCAGCTTCAGGGAGCTAGAGTGTGCTCCAAGATTGACTTGAGGTCCGGGTATCATCAGTTGAAGATTCGGGATTCTGACATTTCGAAGACTGCTTTTAGGACCAGAAATGGTCATTATGAGTTTCTGGTTATGTCATTTGGGCTGACCAATGCCTCATCCATGTTCATGCATTTGATGAACAACGTGTTTCAACCTTACCTTGATTCTTTCGTCATTTTGTTCATTGATGACATCCTGGTATATTCTTGTAGCCAGGAGCAGCATGATCAGCATTTGGGAGTTGTGTTGCAGAGGTTGAGGGAGGAGAAGCTTTATGCAAAAATTTCCAAGTGTGAGTTTTGGCTTGGGTCAGTAGCTTTCTTGGGGCACGTGGTGTCCCGTGAGGGTATTCAGGTTGATCCGAAGAAGATTGAAGTCGTGCAGAGTTGGCCCAGACCGTCCTCAGCTACAGAGATTAGGAGCTTCCATGGTTTGGCGGGATATTACCGTCGCTTTGTAGAGGGGTTCTCTTCTATCGCTTCGCCCTTGACCATATTGACCCAGAAGGGTGCTCCATTCAGATGGTCCGATGAGTGTGAGGAGAGCTTCCAGAAGCTCAAGTCAGCATTGACCACAGCTCCGGTATTGGTTTTGCCTACTGGTTCGGGTTCCTATACAGTCTACTGTGATGCTTCTAGAATTGGCTTGGGAGCGGTACTGATGCAGGACGGTAGGGTGATTACCTAAGCGTATAGACATTTGAAGGTGCATGATAAGAATTATCCAGTGCACGATCTTGAGTTAGCTGCCATTGTTCATGCCTTGAAGATTTGGTGCCATTACTTGTATGAGGTACAGTGTGAGATTTCCACTAATCATCGTAGTTTGCAGTATCTGCTGAAGCAGAAGGACTTGAATTTACGTCATAGGAGGTGGTTAGAGCTTCTCAAGGATTATGACCTCACTATTTTATATAATACGGGAAGGCCAATGTAGTGGCCGATGCCCTGAGTCGCAGAGCAGAGAGTTTGGGGAGTCTAGCCTATCTTTCGGCAGCAGAGCGACCTTTAGCACTTGATGTTCATGCTTTAGCAGGGCAGTTGGTGAGATTGGATTTGTCAGAGCCTTCACGGGTATTAGCTAGCATGGCTTCCCAGTCGTCTCTTTATGATCAGATTAGAGCATGCCAGTATGATGACCGGCACTTGTTAGTTCTTCATGACAGGGTCCGTCGAGGTGATTCCAGAGATTTGACTATTGGTGATGATGGGGTTATGAGGATGCAGGGTCGTATTTGCGTGCCCAATGTGGATGGGCTTCGAGAGTTAATATTAGCAGAGGCCCACGGCTCGCGGTATTCCATCCATCCGGGTGTCGCGAAGATGTTTCAGGATCTGAGACAGCAGTACTGGTGGAGGAGGATGAAGAGAGATATTGTTGAGTATGTAGCTCGGTGTCTCGACTACCAGCAGGTCAAGTATGAGTACCAAAGACCAGGTGGATTACTTCAGAGGTTAGATATTCCGGAGTGGAAGCGGGAGCAGATCACCATGGACTTTGTAGTTGGGCTTCCACGAACTGTGAATGGTTTTGATGCTATTTGGGTCATTGTGGATCGACTAACCAAGTCCGCGCACTTCATTCCTGTCAGTAGTACTTATACTTCGGAGCGGTTAGGTGGCATCTACATCAGGGAGATTGTACGATTGCATGGAGTTCCGGTTTCTATCATTTCTGACAGAGGTACTCAGTTCACGTCTCAATTTTGGAGGGCCGTGCAGAGAGGTATGGGTACTCAAGTAGAGTTGAGCACTGCATTTCATCCTCAGACCGACAGGCAGTTGGAGCAGACTATTCAGACTTTGGAGGACATGTTGCGTGCCTATGTGATTGATTTTAGGGGTTCGTGGGATTAGTTTCTACCACTCGCGGAGTTTGCATATAATAATAGCTACCAGTCCAGTATTCAGATGGCCTTGTATGAGGCTTTATATGGTAGGAGGTGTAGATCTCTGGTTGGTTGGTTCAATCCGGGTGAGACTAGGCTATTGGGCACATATTAGGTTCAGGATGCGTTGGAGATGGTGAAGTTGCTTCAGGAGCGACTTCGCACGGCACAGTCTAGGCAGAAGAGTTATGCGGACCGGAAGGTCCGGGATGTGTCTTTCATGGAGGGTGGTAAGGTACTGCTGAAGGTGTCACCCATGAAGGGTGTTATGAGGTTCGGAAAGAGGGAAAGCTGAGTCCCCAGTTTATTGGTCCTTTTGAAGTACTTCAGAGAGTTGGAGAGGTGGCTTATAAACTGTTGACCCAATTCACTGCATGGTTTTGAAGATTGACAAATGTCTACCCAGTTGAACCAGGTCCATCAGGGCAAACATACTTGAACAGTCCCATTGGCACATGAACCGTCTATGTACAGGAGATAAACATGATTGTGAATTATCAATGAACCAAGAGGTTGTTTCCTAATGCGAAAAGGTTGCAAATTGATAAGAGGTTAGAGTTCGAGTTCAGCAAGGAAAGTAACAAAGGGAAGAAGTTGAGATAAACACAAACTCTTCCACCAAGGAAGAGTTGCATTAGAATTGAACAACATATCTCAATGATTGACTCTATAAAGAGTTGAAGCATTGCTGCTGAATTCTCAACGCACAAATACTGAAGTGAATAGAGAACTGAAAGCAAAATTCCCAGAGATATTTTGCAAGCAGAATCCTTGTGCGATACAAAGGCT
>MDKH01081047.1:0-15143 GCA_005239495.1 Nicotiana undulata
AGCATACCGACATTTTTAAAATACTTCCAATATTTCACAGAAATAAAGATCAAAAGTTTTTAAGTAAACGAGTTTTCGTAACCAGGAGTTAAACCCAAAATACAGTGCGGAAAATAGCCTCAACATCAGGGTGTCACTAAGTCATGAGCATCTAAACATAACCGGTCTGGAAATAAACGACTATCATAGTCTGAATCCAAATACAACGAAAGAAAAAATAAGGAAGAAGAAAACAAAGTCTGCGAACGTCAGACAGCTACCTCGCTATCTCCAATAGCTGGCTACGAGAACTATCAACACCCTCCGCATCCAAAAACTCTTGGATCTACACACGAAGTGCAGGGTGTAGCGCGAGTAAAACCAACTCAATAAGTAACAATATGTGATGACCCGATAGGTCATCTCATGTTTTAGAACTAAATTATGTGTTATGAATCCCTAAATATCTCATTTTAGCTTTTCACGGCCTGCATGCGCAGTCTGGGTTTTGACCCGGAAGGCTTATATGTTAAAAACTGATAAAAATAAGAATTTTTGCCTTGAAAGTTAATTTTTGTTGACTTCGGTCAACGTTTTGAGTTAACGGACCTGGACCGGTATTTGACGGTCCCGGTGGATCCGTATTAAAATATGGGACCTGAGCATATGCGCGAAGTCGAATTCCGAGGTCCCTAGCTCGATATATGATTTTTTGTTAAAAATTAAAAGTCTGATAAATCTATTGTTTTTAAGAATATATTGGTGTTTGGCATTGTAAGTACCGGGTCCGTATTATGGTTCTGAAGCTCAGTACTGGTCCAAAATAGTATTTATAACTTATATGTGAAGTTAAGTATGAAACGGAGTTAGTTTGACGTGATTCGGACGTCCGGTTGAGAAAATAGAAATTCTAAAGCTTTCTTGAAAATTTCATTCGATTTGGTGCTAAATTCATAGTTCTAGGTGTTATTTTAGCGATTTAATTGCGCGAGCAAGTTCGTATGATATTTTTAGACTTGTGTGCACTTTTGGTTTAGAGCCTCGAGGATTCAGATGAGTTTCGCATAGGTTTCAGAGTGGTTTTGGACTTAGCAACATAGCTGGTGCAAGTTTCATCTGGTGTTGGACTGCAGAATTTGCAAATGCGAGGTCTGGCTCGCAAATGTGAGCCTCGCTTTTGAAAAGGACACTTCGCATTTGCGATCATGGACTGGGACTGGGATTCTCGCAGTTCCGAGATTTCTGTCACATTTGCGATGGTTCAATGTTCGCAATTGCGAACAAATTGTTCGCAATTGCGAAGGCAGCAAATGTCACGACCCAATTTACCTTCCGAAAGGTATCGTGACGGCACCTAGTATCTACGACTAGGTAAGCCTAAATTGCGAAAAAAAACTTAATAAAAAATATGTGATAAACAAAGACAGAAAGGATAAAATCCAAATAATCATAAGGATGCCGCTCGGCATGTACAAATATAAACCCAAAAGACCCGGATTGTCACAATGTAGTCACAAGCTTCTACACTACTATAGCTCTAAACAAATCTGGGAAAAGAATACATAGGAAAAATCTCTGTAAGACAGAATAGAAGGTGACTCGGAGGATTCTGCGAACGCGGCAAAAGTACCTTGCGGTATCCTGGAACAACTGCAACGACTAGCCACGCGGCTGATAACTCTGAACCTGGATTTGCACACGAAAAACATATGCAGGAAAGGGCATGAGTACACCACATTTGGTACCTAGTAAGTGCCAAACCTAACCCAGTCAAGTAGTGACGAGGTCAGGTTAAGGATCTACTGGATTTTTATATAAATCAATTTAAAATAGTACAAAAGATAAGTAATTACAGTAAACACTTAAAGAAGATATTCTAAGACATAACAGTTTAGAGAGCCCTCGGCTCGGCACAATGCGTAACAAGGTGGAATCTCCCGGGATATCGTCCCGTAGTTCCAAATGATTATACAGTACATGGAGATCTCCCGGAATACGTCTGGAGCCCCAAATTAAATATGCAATGCTGGGGGATCTCCCAGAATACGTCTGTAGTCCCAATTTAAATATGCAGTACAGGGGGATCTCCCGGAATACGTCTGTAGTCCCAAAATAAATATGCAGTGTTGGGGATCTTCTGGAATACGTCCATAGTCCCAATTTAAATATGTGATGCGAAATGAACGACATATAAGGCGTCAATTTAAACAGTTCATCAAATAGCAGGTAGGGAAAAGCGATAAGCTAACTAAACATGGCGCACAGAGTATCAGATAGGCAATTTAATATTAAATAGGAGAAGCATGCTCTCCTAATCTAAGTTAAACAATTTAACACATTAAAGCAGTGTAATAGGAGAAAGGCAATATATAAGTTTCAGAGGAAAAATGGAATTTTAGCAATAATGGCCCGTGTACGTAATCGTCACCTCACGTACACGGTGCCCACACAACAATAATGTCAAAACAAACTATGGGGAAGTCCCCAACACAGAGCTAGGCAAGCCACTTACCTCGACTGCTCAAATAAACTCGAAATCACGTTTTTGCCACAAGTACCCGACTTCAAATGGCCCAAATGTATTCAATTCAATTGCATAATGTAAATATAACTTCAAATAGTTAATCTAACTAATTAATTTGAAGCTAATGCGCGAACTTAGGAAAATTGACCCAAAAGTCCCCCGGGCCCACGTCTTGGAATCAAGTGAATGTTACCAATTTAGAACACCCATTCACTCACGAACACACTCGAACAAGAATAATCAAAATCCGACGTCAAAATCCCACTATATTCTTGAATTTTCAATTGGGGATTTTTTTTCTCCCATTTTTCTATATTTCCACTCAAATTCCTTGATTAGATTGAAGAACTTGCTAATGATTGATGAAATAAAAATAAAATAGGATTAGGAATCGTTACCTACCGATCTGCTCTTCAAAATCCACCCAAAATCGCCTATTCCCGTGCTCCAAATCGATTTTAGAAGTTATGAAATTCAAACCCTCGAATTGTCTAACTTCCGCAGGTGCTCCAAACTCAGTCGCTTCCCGTCCTCCAAACTCAGTCGCTTCTGCGGGCGGCACCTGCGGTCTAACTTCCGCAGGTGCGAAAAACACCAGAACACCCCACACCAGATTTGCCTAAGTCCCATTTTCTTCCCGTTGAGCATCCGAAACACACCCGAGGCCCCCGGTACCTCGACAAAACCTACCAACTAGTCATATATCATCCTTTGGACTTAGTTGATCCCTCAAACCACATCACATAATACCAAAAACACGAATTAAACATGAATTCAAGCCTAAGAACTTAGCATTTTTTTTGAAATCCACAAACGATGTCGAAACAAGTCAAACCTACTCTGAATGACCTCAAATTTGACACACAGGTCTCAAATGACACTACGAACCTACATGCACTTCCGGAATCACATTTCGAGCCCGATATCAAAATTTCACCTATCGGCCGAAATCGGCGAAAATCTAACTTTCACCAATTCAAGCCTAAATCTACTACATACCTCGAAAACACATTTTGGACGCGCTCCTAACCCTAAAAGTACTCAACGGAGCTAACAGAGTAGATAGATTTCCATTCCGGATCCGTCTTCACATAGCTCCGACTACAGTCCGATTTCTAAGGCTTAAATTGATAATTGGGGACTATGTGTCCCAAAACTCTCCGGATTCTATGACTAATCACTCCTGCAAATCCCCAAAGCAGAAGCAACCGTGGGGAAAGCAGTTATTTGGTCTTCGGGGCTCAAACTCTCAAAACGACCGTCCGGGTCGTTACATTCTCCCCCTCTTAAGAAAACCATTCGTCCTCAAACGAGTCTGAAGACATACCTGAAGCTTTGAAAAGATGAGGGTACTGGCTGCGCATATCCTGCTCGATCTCCCAAGTCGCCTCCTCGACCGGCTGACCCCTCCACTGAACCTTTACTGATGCAATATTCTTTGACCTGAGCTTTCTGACCTGCCTATCTGAAATGGCTACTGGCTCCTCAACATAAGATAGATCTTTGTCCAACTGGATTGAACTGAAATTCAATACATGATCCGGATCACCGTGATACTTCCGGAGCATAGAGACGTGGAATACCGGATGAACTCCTGCTAGGCTAGGAGGCAAGGCAAGCTCATAAGCAACCTCCCCAACGTGCTGCAATATCTCAAAAGGGCCAATGAATCTTGAAATCAGCTTACCCTTCTTCCCGAACCTCATGACGCCCTTCATAGGCGATACCCGAAGCAAAACCCGATGACCAGTCATAAATGCCAAATCACGAACCTTCCGGTCCGCATAACTCTTCTGCTTATACTGAGCTATGCAAAGCCTCTCCTGAATGACCTTCACCTTATCCAGGGCATCCTGGACCAAATCTGTACCCAACAATCGAGCTTCGTCCGACTCAAACCATCCCACTGGGGACCGGCACCGTCTACCGTACAAAGCCTCATACAGTGCCATCTGAATGCTGGATTGGTAAGTGTTATTATAAGCAAACTCAGCGAGTGGCAAGCATTGGTCCCGTGAACCTCCAAACTCCATCACACAGGCACGAAGCATATCCTCATGAATTTGAATCATGCGCTTGGACTGCCCGTCCGTCTAAGGGTTAAAGGTTGTACTCAACTCCATCCTAGTTCCCAACTCATGCTGTACAGCTCTCCAGAATCGTGATGTGCACTGTGTGCCCCTGTTTGAAATGATAGATTCTTGAATACCGTGAAGGCGGACAATCTCCCTGATATAAATCTCTACCAACTTCTCAGAGGAGTATGTAGTCAACACTGGTGATCCACGATCACGCAAATAACATAGAACCTCTTCAAAGTCCGAGGAAGTCCAACCACAAAGTCCATGGTGATCCTCTCCCACTTCCACTCTGGGAGCTCAATCTGCTGAAGTAATCCCCATGGTCTCTGATGTTCATATTTGACTTTCTGACAGTTGAGACATTTGGCCACAAATCCAACTATATCTTTTTTCATCCTTCTCCACCAATAGTGCTGCCTCAGGTCCTGGTACATCTTCGCGGCACCCGGATGAATGGAGTACCGCGAGCTATGAGCCTCCTCAAGAATCAGCTCTCGAAGCCCATACACATTGGGTACATAGATATGACCCTGCATCCTCATCACGCCATCATCTCCTATAGTCACATCTCTGGCATCACCTCACCGAATCCTGTCCTGAAGGACCAGAAGGTGGGGATCATCATACTAGCGCTCACTGACGCGATCATAAAGAGAATACCGGGCAACCACACAAGCTAATACCCGGCAAGGCTCTGAAAGATCCAATCTCATGAACTAACAGGCTAAGTCTTGAACATCCAATTCTAAGGGCCTCTCAACTGCCGGAAAATATGCCAAACTCCCCAAACTCTCCGCCCGGCGACTCATGGCGTCGGCCACCACATTGGCTTTCCCCGGGTGGTATAATATAGTGATTTCATAGTCCTTGAGTAGCTCCAACCACCTCCGCTGACGCAAATTAAGGTCCTTCTTCCTGAACAAATGCTGTAAACTCTGGTGATCCGTGAAAATCTCACTGGGAACACCGTACAAATAATGACGCCAGATCTTCAGGGAGCGAACTATAGCTGCCAACTCGATATCATGAACCGGATAATTCTTCTCATGAACCTTCAACTGTCTGGATGCGTAGGCAATCACCCTACCTTCCTGCATCAATACTTCTCCAAGGCCAATCCTCGAGGCATCACAATAGACTCTATAGGACACTGAACCTGTAGGCAATACTAACATTATGGCTGTAGTCAGGGCTATCTTGAGCTTCTGAAAGCTCTCCTCACACTCCTCAGTCCACTTGAAAGGAGCACCCTTCTAGGTCAGTCTGGTCATAGGTGCTGCAATAGATGAAAATCCGTCTACAAAGCGGCGATAGTACCCTTCCAAACCAAGGAAACTGCGGATATCGGTAGCTGATGACAGTCTAGGCCAACTCTACACCGCCTCCACCTTTTTCGGATCCTCTTTTATCCCATCAAAAGACACCACGTTGCCTAAGAATGTCACTAAATGGCAGAATTCACACTTAGAAAATTTTGCATACAATTTCTTCTCCCTCAGAGTCTGAAGAGCGGTCCTCGGGTGCTGCTCATGATCTTCCCAAGATCGGGAATATACCAAATGTCATCAATGAACACAATAAAGAAGGAATCAAGATAAGGCTGGAACACACTGTGCATCAAATGCATAAAGGCTGCTTGGGCATTGGTCAACCCAAATGACATGACAAGAAACTCATAGTGACCATATCTGGTTCTGAAGGTAGTCTTCGGAATGTCCGGCTCCCGAATCTTCAACTGATGATATCCAGAACGCAATTCAATCTTGGAAAATACCCTGTCACCCTGTAACTGGTCAAATAAATCATCAATGCGAGGAAAAGGATACTTGTTTTTCATAGTAACCTTGTTCAATTGCCGATAATCAATGCACATACGCATAGAACCATCCGTTTTCTTCCCAAATAATACCGGGGCACCCCAAGGCGATACACTGGGCCTGATGAAACCCTTATCAAGAAACTACTACAATTGTTCCTTCAACTCCTTCAACTCAGGAGGAGCCATACGATAGGGAGGAATAGAAATAGGCTGAGTGCCCAACAGTAAATCATTGCCGAAATCAATATCTCTATCGGGCGGCATACTTGGAAGATCAACCATCCGTTGAGCCTTAAGGAAAGAAATGACCGTACGGGGAGTATACTCTAAGGTACCTCTCCACTCTAATCTCGGTAAGCCTGGAATAGCCAGCGTCACGGTTTTAGCGTGACAATCAAGAATAGCATAATGGGGTGACAACAAGTCCATGCCCAAGATATCATCGAAATCTACCATACCGAGTAATAACAAGTCAACCCTATCTCAAAACCACTAAGTACAATCAAACACAACCGATATACACGATCCACAACGAGAGAATCTCCCATGGGAGTATAAACATAAACAGGGGAACTCAAAGAATCCCGAGATATCCCCAAATACGAAGCAAAATAAGAAGACTCATATGAATATGTGGAGCCTGGGTCAAATAATACAGATGCATCCCTATGACAGATAGGGACGATGCCCGTGATAACTGAATCTGAATCAACGACCTATGAACGGGCTAGAAAGGCATAGTACTTGGCCTGGTCTCCCCCTCTAGGGAGACCTCTACCTCCCCGACCTCCATCACGAGCTGACAGAGGAGGTAGAGTAGTAGTTAGGGCTGTAAGAATAGCCGGAGGGCCCGGTGGAACACGTGGAAGCTGATAAGTCTAAGATGATGCACCCCTCCTAGCTCTGGGGTAATCTCTAACCATTTGACGAGTGTCACCACACAAAAAAAAAAACTCTCGGAGGACACCGAGGCTGAGGCTAAATCTGAAATAGCATGTTGGACTGGCCGGTAATAGCACCTCGAGCAGGAGGAATACTAGACACTGGCGGTGCATAATAAGGCTCCTAAGTTCTAGGAAGAGATGGAATACCACTAGCTGCTGGAAGAGCTGAATGAACAACGTGACTCACAAAACCCCTACCATAGCGTGCTGCTGGTGAATGAGCTCTCGAACAATGAACAGTCTCTCGAGACCTCTTGGCCTCTCTCTCCTCTCTATCCCGAGAAAACATGCCATCTACCCTCCTGGAAATACTCACTGCCTGCTGATAAATGTTATCCATATCTAACTCTCTGTCCATAGTGGTTCAAATACTAGGAATGTAGTCCCTCTACGAAGCGACGAACCCTCTCTCTGATCGTGGCAACCAAAGCCCATGCATGATGAGCTAGCTCACTGAAATGGATTGCACACTCTGGCACAGTCATAGCGCCCTGACGCAGCTGCTCAAACTCTGCGTGCCAAGCATCCCTGAGGCTCTGTGGGACATACTCTCGTAGAAACATATCTGAAAACTAAGTCCAAGTAAGTGAAGTTGCCTCGTCCAGACTACTCCGCTCATATTCATGCCACCACTGATATGCCTCTCCCCTCAGCTGGAAAGCGATGAAAGAAACCCCATTCTTCTCCACAATGCCCATAGTGCGGAGAATACGATGACACTCCTCAAGAAAACCTAGAGCGTCATCTGAAGCTAGTCCGCGGAAAGTAGGTGGGTGGTACTTCTTGTACCTCTCAAGTTTGAGATGCTCTACCTCAGAAGCAGCTACCCTGGCCTCGTGCTGAGACGGAACCACTGGGGGTATAGGAATGTACTCTAGATCCTGATCAACTTGGACCCTCTGCTCAGGAGTGCGGGCTGCGGGAGTCTGTGCCCCTCCCCCGGCCTGAGATGTGGCTGGGGCTATCGGAAGCAGCCCAACCTGAGTTAGAGTGCTGAATATGCTCATGAGTTGAGCCAAAGTCTCTTGGAGGGCTGGAGTAGCAATAGGGACCTCCTGAGCCGGCCCTCCAGCTGGAGCTGCTGTGGGCTCCTCTATCACTGCTCTCGCATGTGCTCGGGCTGCACTGTATGCTCGTCCTCTACCCCGGCCCTTGCCTCTAGCGGCTCTGACTGGGGGCTCGGGCGCCTGATCGTCGGTCCTCCCAGCACAGGTCCTTACCATCTGTGAGAAAGAATAGAATAGAGTTTTAGAAAATTTTTATGCCAATAACTCGCACGACAAGGAAATTCAAGGAATATGATTGTTCTTAACAGTTACAAGCCTCCCAAAGATAGATACAAATGTCTCTGTACCGATCCGCGAGACTCTAATAAACCGGCTTATGACTTGTGACTCCTATGAACCTTGACGCTCTGATACCAACTTGTCACGACCCAATTTACTCTCCGAAAGATATTGTAACAACACTTAGTCTCTATGACTAGGTAATCCTAAATTGCAGATAAAACTTAATTAAAAAATGCGATAAATAAAGACAGAAAAGATAAAATCTAAATAATCATAACGATGACGCTCGGGATGTACAAATATAAAACCCAGAGACCCGGATTGTCACAATGTAGTCACAAGCTTCTACACTACTGTCGCTCTAAACAAAACTGGGAAAAGAATACATAGGAAAAATCTCTATGAGTCAGAATAGAAGGTGACTCGGAGGATTCTGGGTACGTGGCAGAAATACCTTGCGGTCATATAGAAAGAGCGGCAACGACTAGTCATGCATCTGATAATTCAAACCTGGATTTGCACACGAAAATCATGTGCAGGAAATGGTATGAGTACACCATATTTGGTACCCAGTAAGTGCCAAGCCTAACCCGGTCGAGTAGTGACGAGGTCAGGTTAAGGCTGTACTAGATTTTTATATAAATCAATTTAAAATAGTACGAAAGGTAAGTAATTTCTACAGTAAATACTTAAGGAAGATATTCTAAAACATAACAGTCTAGAGAGTCCTCGGCTCAACACAATGCGTCACAAGGTAGAATCTCCCGGAATATCGTCTCGTAGTTCCAAATGATTATGCAGTACAGGGGGATCTCCCGGAATACATCTGTAGTCCCAAAATAAATATGCAGTGCTGGGGGATTTTCCAGAATACGTCCGTACTCCCAATTTGAATTAGCGATGCGCAAATGAATGACATATAAGGCGTCAATTTAAGCATTTCATCAAATAGCAGGTAGGGAAAAGTGATAAGCTAACTAAACATGGCGCACAGAGTATCAGATAGGCAATTTAATATTAAACAGGGAAAACATGCTTTCCTAATCTAAGTTAAACAATTTAACACATTAAAGCAATGTAATAGGAGAAAGAGAATTTATAAGTTTCGGAGGAAAAATGCAATTTTAGCGATAATGGCCCGTGTACGTACTCGTCACCTCACGTACATAATACCCACACAACAATAATGTCAAAACAACCTATGCGGAAGTACCCAACACAGAGTTAGGCAAGCCATTTTCAACTCGAAATCACGTTCTTGCCACGAGTACCCGACTCTAAAGGGCCCGAATCTATTCAATTCAATTGCATAATGTAAATATAACTTCAAGTAGTTAATCTAACTAATTAATTCAAAGCTAATACGCGAAATTAGGAAAAAATTCCCCAAAAGTTCCCCAGTCCCACGTCTCAGAATCAAGTAAAAGTTACCAATTTAGAACACCCATTCACTCACGAACACACTCGAACAAGAATCATCAAAATCCCATTAAATTCTCGGATTTTCAATTGGGGAACTTTTCTCCCATTTTTCTATTTTTCCACTGAAATTCCTTGATTAGATTGAAGAAATTGCTATAGACTGATGAAATAAAAATGAAACATGATTAGGAATCGTTACCTACCGATCTCCTCTTCAAAATCCACCTAAAATCGCCTATTCCCGTGCTCCAAATCGATTTTTAGAAGTTATGAAATTCAAACCCCCGAATTGTCTATTTCTGACCTGCGATTTCCGTTTCTTCGGTCAATTGGGCCACACCTACGGTCCCGCACATGCGGAAAAAGGCATCGCAGGTGCGAAAATTTTCTTAATGGATTGGGGCCACATCTGCGATTTCCCAGCTGCATCTGCGGTCCCAGATGCACATGTTCAAATCAGTTTCTGCGGGTAACTCAGCCGCGTCTACGGGGCCACACCTACAGTGCTGCTCTTGTGGTCCAACTCCCGGCGGTGCGAAAAACACCATAACAGCCCACATCAGATTTTACTAAGTCCTAATTTCATCTTGTTGAGCATCCGAAACACACCTGAGGCCCCCGCGACCTCGACCAAACCTACCAACCAGTAATATAACATCATTCGGATTTAGTCGAGTCTTAAAACCACATCACATAACACCAAAAACACGAATTAAACATGAATTCAAGCCTAAGAACTTAGAAGTTTTCCGAATTCCACAAACGATGCCGAAACACGTCAAACCTAGTCCAAACGACCTCAGATTTGACTCACAGGTCAAAAATGACACCACAAACCTACATCCACTTCCGGATTCCCATTTCGAGCCCGATATCAAAATTTCACCTTTCAGCCGAAATCACCAAAAATCTAACTTTCGCCAATTCAAGCCTAAATCTACTACAGACCTCGAAAACCTATTTTGGACGCACTCCTAACCCCGAAATCACTCAACAGAGCTAACGGAGTCGACAAATTTCCATTCCGGATCCGTCTTCACATAGCTCCGACTACGATCCAATTTCTAAGGCTTAAATTCATAATTTGGGACTATGTGTCCCAAAACTCTCTGAATTCTATGACTAAGCACTCCAGAAAATCCCAAAAGCAGAAGCAAACGTGGGGAAATAAGTTATTTGGGTTTCGGGGCTCAAACTCTCAAAACGACCGACCGGGTCGTTACATCAGAGATGCAAGGAGTTCGCATTTGCGATGCTTTTCTCGCATTTGTGTGCTTTGCATTTCGAAGCCTAGGTCGCATTTGCGAAATCCGCAGCTGATGAAAAGAGACTTAGACATGATTTTTCTCCCATTCTTCAAAATTTCCAGCCCAAGAACCCTAGAGGCGATTTCTTCAAGACCTATTCTTCCCCAAAACTTTGATAAGTGATCCTAACCCACTTTCGTTTAATCTCCCATTATATTTCAAGAATTTCCAACCTAAAATCTAGGATTTCCATGGTAGAAATTGAGGGTTTGGGTAGAATTAGGGATTTTTAGGAAATTGGGATTTAGACCTTAAATTGAGGTCTTATTTCGAAACTAATTGCATATCTGGGTAGAGGGTGAATGGGTGAATGGGTTTTGGTACGAACCTCGAGTATTGACCAAGAGGGCCTGGGTCGATTTATGACTTTTTGGGGGAAATTTCGGGTAACATAAAATTACGCATTGTAATTGATTTCTTTAGCAATATTTGATGTTATTAAGTTAATTATGGCTAGATACGAGTAGTTTGGAGGTGGAATCTAGTGGGAAAATGGTAATTGAGCAGTGAGTGGCATGTGGATCGAGGTAAGTGTTGTGTCTAACCTTGACTTGAGGGATTAGGAATCCTTGCCTTAATTGCTATATGAAAAATCATGTGAGCGGCGTATATGTGAGGTGATGAGTACTTATGCGCCGCCAATTTATCTGTTTTACCTGTTTCTTTCCCGTTCTCTTTATCTTGTTTCTTCACTTCTTTAATTGTTAGATGCATACTTGTATTTCCATGCCTAATTGCTACATATTAGATATTGTTTCTCCTTGTTGAAGATAACTACTGTACCGTAGTTTCATTATCCCCTATTACTTGCATAAGATGTTTGTATATGTATTTTAGCCATATTTCACATTGGACTCGCTGGGTAGTATTACTTGTGTAGAGTTCTTTTGAGTGTAAAATTTCCAATTGCCTTGTTTTGAAGTTTAAATATTGAGAAGGGTCTTGTGTTATTTTGTGAAACTTCTATATTTCCTTTGTAATTGATATGAATATGGTGGGATCTTGTTGCACACCGCAATAAGTGGAATACAGGTGATATATTGAGGAGGAATAAGAGTAAATTGATATTATACGATGGTATAGGGTTGCACGCCGCAACAGGTGTAATAATGGTGAAATGTGGTGATAAGGGTGAAACATGATTGTGATTATTATAATATGGTGGGATCGGGTTTCACGCCGCAACACTTTTATCTGTACTTTTTTGTTTATGATATTATGAGGAAATAAGGGAGGATTGTGATATGCATGGTGGGATCGGGTTGCGCGCCGCAACAATTTATGTGCTTATGTTCTTTCCTTGACTGTGTAAGTTGCACGGTAGCTTTGAATTTCACTTAAGGATTGGTTATAGATGAACATGGATGAAACACGTTGGATGCTGTATTATTCCTTGCAAGTTACTGTTTTAACGTTATTCTGCCTTCTTTTCTGTCATTATTATTCATTGTATACAGGTTTTATTGTGAGTGTCCCGCCGTATCCTCGTCACTCCTTTGTCGAGGTTAGGCTCGACACTTACCAGTATAGGGGTCGGTTGTACTGATACTGCACTCTGCATTTTCTGTGCAGATTTTGGTGCTAGACCAAGTTGACCCTGAGTTAGCTGCTGGCTTCATCTGATCAGAGACTCAAGGTAGTCTTGTCGGCATTCACAAGCCCTGAAGTCCCTGACTATCCTTTTTGTTTACTATTTTTCTTTTATTCAAAAAGTTGTACTTCTTTCGGACAAATGTTTGTAGTAAATCTTAGAATGTTCATGGATAGTGACTCCAGATTCTGGGTAGTTGTGTACAAATATTAAGACTGTTATGGATTTCCGCACCCTTTTAACTTATTGTAGCTTAATTGTTGTAAATCATTGAAAGGGTTTAGAAATGGCTTAGTGATCTCTAATGTTGGATTGCCTAGCAAGTGAAACATTAGGCGCCATCATGGTCCCGACGGTGAGAATTCTGGGTCGTGAAAAGTTGGTATCAGTGCACTAGGTTGCCTAGATCTCACAATTCACGGACAAGCTTAGTAGAGTCCGAGGGATCGGTATTGAGACGTCTGTACTTATCTCGTAGAGGCTATAAAGTTAGAAATAAATTTCACTTTTATTCAACTCTGTCGTGCGATTTTGTTTTCTCAATACTGATTGAACTCTCCTACTCTTATTCTCTCGTAGATGGCAAGTATGCGCACCGCTTTTTCAGCTGAGCGGCAGCCAGAGCCTCCAGGAGTAGCTCCTACGAGGGGCAGAGGTCGAGGCCAAAGGCCGAGATAGGGGTAGGGCTCAACCTAGGGCCCGAGCAATATCCCTAGGCGTGGAGCCTCGGGTAGAATTTGACGAGGAGGTTCCAACTCAGACTATTCTTTCCGGGCCAGCTCATGTCCTGGAGGGGTTTATTGCCACCCTAGTGCTTCAGGATGCTTTGGCCGATTGGTGTGCCTTATGGAGAGTGTGGCCCAAACTGGCACATTTTCCATGGCACCAGATGTCTCTCAGGATGGAGGAGAGCCAAGACTCCTGCTACTCACACTCCGGAGCAGTTGGCTCCCCAGTTCTAGACTCCAGCAACTCATCCAGTCGGAGTAGTTCATCCGGTTACTACGGCACAGACTGGTGACATGTCAACTATGTCTTTTAAGGCTTTGTGGAGATTGGATATGTTTACCAAGATCTTTCCAGTCCATTTCTGTGGTGCTACATTGGAGGATCCTCAGGAGTATCTTAAGAACTGTCACGAGATTCTTCGGAGAATGGGTATATTGGAGACCAATAGGGTCGGATTTTCTGCTTTTCAGATGACTGGTTCCGCCAAGAAATGGTGGAGGGATTATTTGTTCACCAGACCAGTTGGGTCGCCTGCTCTTACTTGGGACCAGTTCACTCATCTATTCTTAGAGAAGTTTCTACCTATCACCTTGAGAGAGTAGCGCCGCCGTCAGTTCGAGTGTCTCCAACAGGGTAGAATGATTGTTACTCAGTATGAGATCCATCTTGTGGATTTGACCGGTCATGTTATTCTTCTGCTTACTACCGAGAGAGATTGGGTGAGGAGGTTTATTGAGGGACTTGCTCAGCCTATTAGATTGTAGATGGCTAAGGATACTGGGAGAGAGATTTCATTTCAGGCGGCTGCCAATGTCACCAGGAGAGTCAAGATGGTTCTTGGACAGGGAGGCCCGGGGTCAAACAAGAGACCTCTTCATTTCGGTAGGTTCAGCGGTGCCTCGTCAGGAGGCAGGGGTAATTTTGGTAGATTCCATCCTTCCAGTCCGTTCCATTTAGTGCTTCAGGCATCCCACAGTGTTTCAGGGAGTCGTGGTCCTTTTGTGACTCCTTTTAGGAAGCCATCCTATAGTGCACCACCAGATTCTATCAGTGTACCTCCTATTCAGAGTTATTACCGTGGTCACCCAGCCCGTCCAGGTTAGTCTCAGTTTCCACAACCACAGTATTAGGATGAATGTTTCGAGTGTGGTGGTTATGGGAATATCAGGAGGACATGTCCGAGATTATTAGGTGTTCCGCCACAATGTCAGAAGTCTCGTGCCAATGTTTCGGCACTAGTTGTTGCACCGCCTGCTCGGCCATCCAGAGGAAGGTGTCAGGTATCCAGAGGTAGTGGCCAGACTGTTAGAGGTAGAGGTCAAGCCGTTATAGGTGGAGGCCCGCCAGCTAGAGGTCATCCCAAAGATATGGTTCAGGGTGGTGGGCCCCAGCCTCGATGTTATGCTTTTCCATCTAGACTTGAGGCTGAGTCATCTGATGCTGTTATTACATGTACTA
>MDKH01004027.1:0-15575 GCA_005239495.1 Nicotiana undulata
GATTTCCCTGGACATGGATTTGTCCGAGATATAAGATATAGAGGGATGGATTTCCCTGGCACATATACTATTTATCAGATATGGAGGGATGGATTTCCCTGGTACAGATTATGGATGAATATGATATCCCGGAGATGGATTTCTCCGAAAGGCTGAATTGGCCTGCTCCCTCGGTACTTAGTGACTGAGTCACCACGTCGTACATGTTACGGGATGGATTTCCCTGGGCCAATAGCCAATCATGTGTACCGAGAAGACCACCTGTGAGAGTTGCATGCTACATACATGGCATATTTGTTAATCACGGATTGTGACTAAGTTCTAGGGTCATTTATATAACATGATTGTCACTGACATTCTCGGTTATTTCTGAAACATTCATTATTCGAATTGTTATTTACGGAGGTTTAGTTCGTCACTACCTCCTCAGACCGTAGGTTGTTTTCGTTACTTACCTGCACACTGTGTGTGCAAATCAAGGTGCACCGAGATTCGGCGCAGATCAGTGATAGCAGCTTATCTTTCAGAGCCGACGAGGTAGCAGCTGGCGTTCGCTGTCCCGTCCCTCTTTTCCTTATTTTTCCTCCTGTATTAGAAATTGGAAACTTAAAACTTCAGTATTATTTCTCAGTTGTATTGATGTTAGTAGCTCATGACTGCGTGACTCTAGATCCTAGATTGATTGTTGGAGCTTATTTCTTCTGTTAGACTGTTTTTAACTGATTAAAAATTTCCGTATTTCTATGAGTTGAGACAAAAGTGAGTAAATTTCTCTAGTAAATGAATTGAGTATTGTTGTAACGGTTGGCTAGCCTGATTCCACGACAGGCGCCATCACAACCAGGATGCGGGTCGTGACATTCCCAAATCTCATAACACCGTTCATGGGCGATACACGAAGCAATACTCTCTCTCCAACCATGAATGCTACATCACGAACCTTACGATCGACATAACTCTTTTTCCTAGACAGAGTTGCACGAAGTCTCTCCTGTATAATCTTGACCTTACCTAAGGCCTCCTAAACTAAGTCTATACCCAATAACCGAGCCTCTCCCGGCTCAAACCATCCAACTGGCGATCTGCACCGTCTACCATATCACGCCTCATAAGGAGCCATCTGAATTCTCGACTGATAACTATTATTATAAGCAAACTCCTCTAACGGCAAGAACTGATCCCATGAACCTCCAAAGTAAAAAACACAAGCGTGGAGCATATCCTCCAATATCTGAATAGTACGCCCGGACTGCCCGTCAGTCTGAGGGTGAAATGTTGTACTTAACTCTACTCGGGTACCCAGCTCACGCTTAACTGCTCTCCGAAAGTGCGAAGTAAACTGCGTACCCCGATCAGAAATAATAGACACGGGCACACCATGAAGGCGAACTATCTCCCAAACATATAACTCAACTAACCACATTGGCTTTCCCCGGGTGATACAATATGGTGGCATCATAATCTTTTTGTAACTCTAACCATCTCCGCTGCCTCAAATTTAGATCTCTCTGCTTGTATAAGTATTGGATACTGCGAGTTCAGTAAAAACCTCACACGACACGCCATAAAGATAGTGCCTCTAGATTTTCAATGCATGAACAATGGCTGCCAAATCTAAGTCATGAACATGGTAATTCTTCTCATGGACTTTTAACTGACGAGATGCATACGCAATCACTCTGCCATCCTGCATTAATACCATTCCAAGTCCAACTCGGGAAGCGTCACAATGCACCGTGAAAGAACCTGAACCTGATGGTAATACCAACACCGGTGCTGAAGTCAAGGAAAATCTTAAGTTTTTGAAAGTTCAACCAACACTCGCCTGACCATTCGAATGGAACATCCTTTCGGCTCAATATGCTCTTAATAGTTTTTGATAGTCACTTAAAGAATCATCAAACAACTTCACGTTAACAATAATCTCCTTTCAAACCTTCACAATACTGATAACGAGAAGCGATTCCTGAAGACCTCATAATTATATACCCGACTTAACGTGTCTCATTTAATGCCACATGGGCGGCACATACCTCGCATGTCAAAGCTCAATAATTGTGACACGGATTTGGCAAATTATACATAGTTAATTAATTAGTTTATTTTATTTATTTATTATTAGTATTACTTTTATTATTATTATTTATTCATTTATTATTATGATCATTATCATTATTTTTTACATAAATTGTTGAATAAGCCTAACAAGCATGACTCCCTACCAGTACTATACTGAAGTTTTAATTCACAAGGGAGACTTTAAACACAAGAATTTTCCATCACCAGGACCTCGTCCTTACATAACTTCCGCCGCGGCTCGTAGCCCGATTTAAACATCTAAAATCATATTACAATGCGAGGATCTCGTCCTCAATTCTGAATCACAAGAAACATGCGTATCGTGCCAATCGAAAATATTTCATTTCCTTCCTTTAAATATTTTCGGTTAAACAAACTTACAACACATGATGCTATACGCAGTTATTTCCATAGGATTTCTCAATACAAGTATTCACATAAGTAGATTGTTGAGTTACGAAGCTCACCCGAGAGTATAGCATATTAGAAGAATTTTTCTTGGATGCGCATAACCGTATTAAGTTCAGGAAATCATCACTTTATACTAATTAGAGATTGTTGTTGAAATGACACAATTTAATGTATCGACCTCAGCCATACTATAGAAAATATATCAGCGGGCTGGGCCTCCACCTATAGGTATCTGACCTCTACTTTCGACATTCCGACTCCTTTTTCCCTAGTTTGTCACGTAAGTTAATTGTAAATGCAATGGGGCACGTAGCCTAAGTGCACTGATGAAATATGACTATCCCAAGTCTAGGACAGTTTCTACCACTAGCCGAAATAACATATCAACCTGCCCTGAGTCATACAAAAATTTACGATCATAATTGAGTCCTTTAAGGAGTTTGGGGCCTCGCCCTCTTGCTATATGACTGAAGTAGGAGTATGACAGACTAACTTATCAAACCTGATAGCATGTTCTGACATTGTCATGGTGACCTGACACAATCGTTGAAACCCTAAGCGCCACGCAAAAATGGAAAGTTCGAGAAACAAACTATTTCAAAAGCATTATTAGAACTGAGTCAAATAGTTGGTGTTGAAATGACTGGTCGTCCTCTTCGTAGGCTTGCCTCAACCACCGGAGACCAATTTCTTCTGTACCATGTTGACTCAACACCACTGAGCTACCCCACGTATTCATGTACCCTTCGTTATTCCTTGGGGTAAATCTTATCCTTATTGATGCACAATGACCCCAAACGTAAAGATCTACACAGATAATTCTTGGCACGAACCATATAGTCTAGAAGCTCGTCAACCATTGTACTCCCTCTGGAGCACCCCAAAATCCGCAATCGTGACTTCCACGCTGAGTAGACCTTCTGTAGATTTAAAGTTGTCTATATAACTCCTTTGGTACTGAGGTATATGGTTATTAAGGAGGAAGACATATCGCAAGTCCCAGCTTTATCTCTTGCAAAATCTCAGGCCTTATACATTCCAAGCCAAAACCGATATAACACATGACCCCGCAATCTATTCCTTGACAGTGGACTTTTCCAATTGGCACGAAGTCATAGGTCACAATGCCTGATAATCTAAAATGTTAAACTTCATGGCTCATATAAATCGACCCCGTTGCTTTCTACTATTCCTTTGTTATGCAACACTGGAGTAGCTATAAATCCTTCTGTGATATGGGTTAGTCCAACATGTATCGACTGAGCAAGAACCTCTGCGTCTAAATCCATCTGAGATTGTACAATAGGTGCTGATAATCGAGCTTTAGACTGAGCTCCTCTTCTGTCTCTTCCCCTAATTGTAGCTGTCATTGGGGCTTCACCTCTTGCCCGGTTTTAGACACTTTGCGTGTTGTCGTGATTTGTGAGAGGACAAGAAGAGACAAGTTCAATCATAAATGGTAGAATAAATTCGCACGATAGAGTAGAATAGAAGTGAAATTGTTCCTAACTTCATAGCCTCTGAGAGATAAGTACAGACGTCTCTGTACCGATCCTTCAGACTCTACCAAGTTTGTTCATGAATTGTGAGACCTAAGCAACCTAGTGCTCTGATACCAACTTGTCACGACCCAAATTCCCAACCTTAGGGATCGTTATGGAGCCTAACACCACACTTGCTAGGCAAGCCAATGTTAGAGTTCGATAAGCTATTTACCTTTGATTTTCCATTTAAACATAATAAACAATTATAAACTAAACTTAAGCTACTGAATTTCAATGAATAATTCCAAACATAAAATAATAAACACTTAAATAAACCGAGCCGTGAACTAATTATATAAGTAACTCTAGAAGTACCCAGGGTCTGGTGTCACAATTCATGAACTACTAAAGAATACTACAAATAATGGGCTGAAAGAAATAGTGTAACTGTTCTGAATATAATAAAACAGTTTTTAAAAATAGGAGAAGACGCTCGGGATCTGCGAACGCCGGCAGATATACCTCGTGTCTCCGAATAAATGAATAGTCGCTCTAAATATCTCTATTGCTGGCCGATACCTAGATCTGCACAAAAGAGTGCAGAGTGTAGTATCAGTACAACCGACCCCATGTACGGAGTAAGTACTGAGCCTAACCTCGATGAAGTAGTGACGAGGCTACGACGGGGCATTAACAACATATAACCTGTGACAATAATATATACAATAACGCAATAAAATAATTCTACACGAACAAGGAAATATAACTAAGACAATAAATATAAAGCAAGAAGGAAATGTAAACAAATAATTAAGTACTGCAACAACAATGAAATAACTCAGCCGCCTTTTCCAGGCCTCAGCCATAACCAATTCTCAAATAAGTTTCCAAATTTCCATATTTTAACTTTAAATAAAAGTAGTGCCAAAATATGAAAATAGTAATATAAAATAGTAAGTTTTCAAATCTTTGTTTTTCTTTGAAAATCAGTAAAAAAATATAAATGTCCTCCCTTATCACTCCTTGTTGCAGCATGCAACCCGCTCCCACTTGTCCACCCTTATTGCTCCTCCCTAAACATATCACCCTTATTACTCCTGTTGCAGCGTGCAACTCGATGCCACATGTCCACCCTTATTACACCTTGTTGCGGCGTGTGACCCGATCCCACCAGACATATCATATACATTTATTCATAAATTTCACAATTCAGGCCAAGCCTTTCACAATACTTTTATTTCCACAATTTCAAACAGAAAACAGTATAGCTTGTAAGCTTCAACCAATATCGTTTCACAATAAAACCAACCAGAATATATGTAAACACAATAACGTTGTCAACCCAGCTATGTCACGACCCAAAATCCTAACTCAGGTCGTGATGGCACCCAACACCGGGGTCAGGCAAGCCAACAATTTATTTACTAGTGAAATTTCCTTATATTGATAAAACATCCCAACACTTACCAAATTTTAAGCTTAAAACGTTTAAGTGGAAACGGATAAATTCTCCAACTTAAATAAATGTAGCCACAAGGATCGTGAACCAATATATACAGTTCCAAAAATATAAAGTCTACTACGTGTGTGCCAGGAACTAGTGTCACAAGTTTATAAGCGAACTAGTAGAATATACAAAAGATGAAATCAATTGTTCTACTGTTTGAAAGAAGTAGACGGGAATAAACAAAAGATAACTCCATAGTGTTGCTGAGAATCGCCAAGGAAAACAGCTCACCGTGAAGTCAGGTCCAAAATATACTCTCAGGATCAAGCTCCGGTCTGATAACCAGATGCACCAGCCTCAGAACCTTTACAATTAAGTACATAAGCGCAGCATGAGTACATAAGTAGATATGTACCCAGTTAGTATCCCACCTAACCTCGAAGAAGTAGTGACGAGAGGTCGACGTGATACTTACTAGGGTCAGACAATATGAAATAAATACAGGCTAAACAATAATAGCAGTAATGAACAGTAATAAGGAAATGAGCATCAGATAGCATTCTCTAATACCCTCGCGCTATCCCTTTCCCTGGCATACAAGCTATTTAACCTTATCTCTTTCATAAAATCAACAATTACAATTATAGGGATTCTCATAAATTATCAAACATATAACAGGCCGTGAACGTACGAACAATACGACGTGAAAAGTAAATGTGCACTGCCGAGGATCGAACGGACCGAACCATAGATGCATCTATCTGCCCCACTGGCAAATCGAACATGCGACGCGGTTAACATAATGCTAGGGCTTCCCCGCTCACGAATCATACATGCGACTCGGGTTCTCGCATACATATACATAATCCTCAGGGATTTCAGATAATTAACAGGGGTCTTACTAGCAGAAAAGGGATTCAAAAATACCAACTTCGAAACATAGCCTCCTAGGCCTTCATATATGAAATTCAAGGATATTAGACTACCTAGTCCACATACAAGGTCACGGATACAACACATAGAGCATGCTCGTGAATCCTAAACAACCCGACAAGCGTAATAGTAGCTACGCACGGACTCTTGTGACTTCGTGCGTGCGTAGCCCCCGCAAATAAGGACAAGCAATCATTTATAATAACTTATGGGGACAATTCCCTCTTACAACGTTAGAAAGGAGACTCACCTCATGCCGAGCCTACTTTCCTGGTCAAGAATGCGCCCGAAACTCAAAACTCATCTCCTAAGGGCTCGAAACTAGCCAAATGATGCATAAATACATTAATTTATACTCAAAGGAATGCAATTCCCCTATTTACTTAGTTATTTCAACTTACTTTGAAGAATCCCATTAAACACCCCCATGCCCACATGCTCGGATTCCAGGAATGTTTGAAGGAAACACTTCCCCATAACCTAAGGATCATTAATATATGAGTTTTGTATGATTTCATAGCTAGTTAGTGGGTAATTCCCCAAATTCCATAAAGCCCTAGGTTTTTACTCTAACCCTTGATTTTCACTAATTAGGAGGTTAATTTACCTAGGAATTCATGTATTAAACTAACATTAGAGTAGAAATCACTTACCTTTCAGTAGCTAGGTCGCTTGGCTCTTTTCCAAGCACTCAAGGTCGACTATGGAGGAAAGAAATGGAGTAAAATGGTTCTTTCCCGTATTTTGAAAGACCTCACTGCCTACAGGGTTTCCGCACCAGCGGCTCGAGGACCGCACCTGCAATCTCGCACTTGCGAAAGAGGGGCAAGGGGCATGGGCTCGCACCTGCAGAACGGAGTCCGCACCAGCGGCTCCGCTTCTGCGGATTTTGGTCCGCACCTACGTCGACTGGGAAACCTCACCTGGGGCCGCACCTGCAAAGCAAGGACCGCAGGAGGGTCTCGCACTTGCGACTGGGCAACCGCAGGTGTGGTCACACCAGACCTGGTGCACCAACAACTATTGCTACTGGTTTTTCACCTCGTTTGATGCCCGAATGGCATCTGGGCCCACCTGATCCCCCGTCCAAATATACCAACAAGTCCCATATCATAATACGGACTTGATCGAGCCTTCGGAATATTCAAAACAAAGCTAAAACTCAAAATCACACCTCAAAACCCCTAGAATCAAACTTAAGAACTTTAAGTTCTTGAATTCGCTAACAATGCACCTAACCGACCTATACTACTCGGAATGACACCAAATTTTGCAAGCAAGTATAAATGACATAACAGAACTATTCCCGATCTCGGAATTCCGTTCGGACCTCAATAACACAAAAACACGTTCCAAACCTCAATTTGAACTTAAGGAAACTCTTATTTCGCTATTTGGTGCCGAAACGCTCTCGGGTCATCCAAAACCATTCCGGACACACGCACAAGTCCGAAATCATCATACGAAGCTACCGAAACCGTCGAAACTCGATTCCGTGGTCGTTTAATCAAAATGCTGACCGAAGTCAAACTTGGCCTTAAAGGCCAACCTTAAGGAACTAAGTGTTCCTATACTACTCTCAACTCTTCTGAATCCCGAACCACCCGTCCCCAAAGATCATAAATCATAAAAAGCCACTATCAGAAGTCTCATTTAGGGGAACGGGGTCCTATAACACAAAACGACCGATCGGTTCGTTGCATTTTCCACCTCTTAAACAAACGTTCATCCTCAAACGGGTCTAGAATCATACTTGAAGTGCTGAATAAGTGTGGATAGCGGCTCCACATGTCCTCCTTGGACTCCCAAATCGCCTCCTTGACTTATTGGCCCCTTCATTGGACCTTTACGCATTAAATCCTCTTGGACCTCAACTGTCAATCCTGCCTGTCAATAATAGCATATGGCTCCTCCTCGTAGCCCAATATCTCATCCAGCTGAATGGTACTGAAATCAACCATGTGGGAGAAGTCCGCGTGGTACCTTTGGAGCATGGATACATGAAAGACCGGATGAATTCCTGATAAATTGGGAGGTAAAGAAAGCTCATAAGCAACCTCTCCAACTTGCCTCAACACCTCGAAAGGACCTATAAACCTCGGGCTCAGCTTTCCATTCTTCCTGAACCTCATAATACCCTTCATCTGCGATACCTTCAACAGGACCTTGTCTCCCTCCATAAATGATACGTCATGCACCTTCTTATCCGCGTAACTCTTCTGTCTGGACTGTGCTGTACGAAGTCTCTCCTAAATCAACTTCACCTTCTCTAAAGCATCCTTCACCAGGTCGGTGCCATATAACTTAGCCTAGCTAGGCTCAAACCACCCGATAGGAGAACGACATCGCCGACCATATAAAGCCTCAAATTAAGCCATCTCGATGCTGGACTGATAACTATTATTTTAAGAAAACTCGGCCAAAGGCAAGAACTGGTCCCACTGACCTCCAAAGTCAATCACACATGCCCTGAGCATGTCCTCCAATATCTGAAATGTCCGCTCCGACTGACCATTAGTCTGAGGGTGGAATGTTGTGTTGAGATCTATCTGGGTGCCCAACTCATTATGCAATGCTCTCCAGAAGTGCGAGGTGAACTGAGGACCTCGATCTGATATAATGGACACTAGCACACTGTGCAACCGGACTATCTCCCAAATGTAGATCTGGGTCAACCTCTCAAAAGTATAAGTAGTAGCTACTAGAATGAAATGCGCCGATTTGGAACACATATACACAATGATCAATACCGTGCCAACCATCAGCAAAGTTCGAGGTAACCCAACCATGAAGTCCATAGTGATGCGCTCCCACTTCCACTCAGGAATGGGCATCTGCTGAAGCAGGCCTCCTGGCCTCTGGTGCTCATACTTGACCTGCTGGCAATTAAGACATCTAGCCACATACTCCACTATGTCCTTCCTGATCTGCCTCCACCAGAGATGCTGCTTCAAGTCATGATACATCTTTGTAGCACCAGGATGAACAGACGTGAACTGTGTGCCTCCTCTAGAATTCTCTCCCTCAGTCCATCAACATTATGAACACATAAACGACCCTGAAGTCTCAGGACACCATCCTCGCCCATAGTAACCTCCTTGGCACCACCATGAATCACTGTCTCCCGTAGCTCTGCCAAACACAAATCATCAATCTATCGGGCTATAATCTCTCCCAATAATGAAGACTGTGCAAGGACTCGGCGGGGCTCTGAAAGATCCAATCTCACTAGGCGGTTAGCCAAGAACCGAATGTCCAAGGCTAGGGGTCTCTTCTCTGCTGCAATATAAGCCAAACTACCCATACTCTTCGCCTTCCTACTCAAGGCATCTGCTACCACATTTGCCTTGCCCGGATGATAAAGAATTGTGATATCATAATCCTTCAGCAGCTCAAGCCACCTGCACTGCCTCAAATTAAGATCCCTCTGCTTGAATAAGTGCTGCAAGTTGCGATGGTCTGTATAAACCTCACAAGATACCCCATACAAGTAGTGCCTCCAAATCGAGCAATAGAGGTCTGTTATGGTCTTAAACCCACAAAATGTAACCACACAAGACCGATAAATCTTGTCTACCATTATAGAATCGCCCACAGGGGTGGACACATAAATAGGAGTACCCAAGGACTCGCGAGGAACATCCTGAAAACAAGCAAATAAGGTGGATACATATGAATAAATGGATCCTGGATCAAATAACTATGATGACCCAAAAGGTCATCCTATGTAAATTTGATTATGACTGTGTTCCGAGGCCCCGAAAGCCTCCGTTAATCTCACCTCGATGTGCGTACGTAGCTCGAATGCGTAGTCAGGAAGCCTTTATGTAGAAACGTGATAAAGAGTTGAATTTATGATAATTAATTGAATAAAGTTAACTTCGGTCAATATTTTTGGTAAACGGACCCGGACCCATGATTTGACGGTCCCCGAGGGTCCGTAGGAAAATATGGGACTTGGGCATATGCCTGGAATCGAATTCAGAGGTCCCAAGTCCGAGAAATGAATTTTTAAAGAAAAATTGTTTTTTTGAAAATAATAAAGGCTTATGAAAATGAACCTCGATGTGAAACCTGTCTTGCCGGGCCCGTATTATGGTTTCGGAGCCCAGAACAGGTTCAATATGTGTTATTTGAGTTATCTGTGAAATTTGGTAAGGAACGGACTTGATTTGACGTGTTTCGGATCAAATGGGAAATTGAGAGTTAATGAAGTTATAAGGATTTCCTTAAAATTTTGAGATTTGGTTTGGAATGTGATTTTTTGTTATCGAGGTCCGAATGTGATTTCGAGATCGGGAATAGTCCCGTTATGTCATTTATGACTTGTCTGCAAAATTTGATGTCATTCCGAGTTGTATAGGTCGGTCCGACGCATTGTTATAGAATCAAGAACTTGAAGTTTCATAAGTTAGGATTTTAGGGGTTTGGGATGTGATTTTGAGATTTAGCGTTGTTTTGGGTATTCCGAAGGCTCGAGCGAGTCCGTATTATGATTTAGGACTTGTTGGTATATTTGGGCGGGGGCTCGGGTGGGCCCAGGTGCCTTTCGGACACCCAACGGGACTAAAAACCAGCTAGAACAACTGTTGGTGCAGCTGTTGCTGGTGTGACCGCAGGTGCGGTTGCCCAGCCGCAGGTGCGGGACCGCTCCTGCGGTCCCAGCCTCGCAGGTGCTGAGGTTCCGCAGGTGGAGTTCCTTTTCCGCAGGAGCGGAGCCGTGGGTGCGGTCTCCAGCTCCGCAGGTGCGACCCTAGCCTGCCTTGCCATTTTCTGTAGGTGCAATCTTTTTCTCGCCGGTGCGGTCCCAAGGCCGCAGGTGCGGAACCCCTGTAGGCCAGGCTGTTTTAAATGCCAAAAACACGAGATTCCCTCATTCCCTTCATACCAAAAACCCCATTAGAGACTTGTGAGCTTGGAAAGGACACACCACGACCTAGCTATAGTTAAGGTAAGTTAATTCCTTCCGAATACTAGTTTCATGCATGAATAGTTAATGGGATTACCTACTAAATTAATGAAAAATCAAGAATTGGGTAGTACATTTAGGGTTCTTGATAAATTGGCGTATTGTCCGTTTAATGATATGAATTCAAGTAGAAACTTCATATTAATGATCCTTAGGCTATGGGTAAGTGATTCCTCCGAGAATATTTGGGATTCAAGCATGCGGGCCCGAGGTCGAATTTTGATATTTTTGGAAGAATGATAGAAAATGTATAATTAGGCTTTGGGATTGAGTTATTGAATAATTATTAATGTTATTAAGTCAATTATGTCTAGATATTATCGTTTCGGAGTTGGATTCGAGAGGCAAGGCTGTGATTGAGGCTTGACTTGCATTTTTGGAGCCGAGGTAAGTGTTTGGCCTAACCTTCACTTGGGGGAATAGGTATAGAGTCTTGTTTGCTATGTGTAATTCATGTTCAACGTATAGGCGAGGTGACGAGTGCCTATATGTTGTGGTCCAGCATGCCCGTGGGTCAAATGTGATGAATCATACCGTGTTCTTAATATTCTCTGTACTATGAATAATTGGTGATTTAGAAGTGATGGATTGATGTTGTTTCATGACGTCGGGAGTTATTGAGTTATTTTTTTCAGTTGGGGTTTTTACTGTTGAAATTATATTTCTGAGCAAGTTTGGTTATAGATGAGTCCCTTGCCGGGACGATAGAATTTTATTGTGTAATCCTGTACACTTGAGATTTCTTATTGGTACTTTTCATATTATATTGTTGCTTTCATATTATTTATCGCACGAGGGGACATGTCGTGCTGATTGTTTATTATTTATCGCACGAGGGGACATGTCGTGCTGATTGTTTATTATTTATCGCACGAGGGGACATCCCGTGCTGATTGTTTGTTATTTATCGCACGAGGGGACATGTCGTGCTGATTTTTTATTATTTATCGCACGAGGGGACATGTCGTGCTGAATGTTTATTATTTATCGTACGAGGGGACATGCCGTACTTATTGTTTATTATTTATCGCACGAGGGGACATGCCGTGCTGATTGTTTATTATTTATCGCACGAGGGGACATGCCGTGCTGATTGTTTAGTATTTATCACACGAGGGGACATGTCGTGCCGATGTGTTATTGTTTGATGCACGAGGGGACATTCCTTGCCGATGGGGTAGAGGCATCTCCCGGGTCTGGAACGTCGGTTGCGCGCGTCCTCACCATCTGTTAGAGAATAGAAGAGCGAGATTTAGTATACTATCGATGGCACGATAGATTATGAATAAAGAGAGGTTTCCTAACACCCTATAGCCTCCTAAAGATAAGTACAGACGTCTCTGTACCAATCCGCAAGACTCTAATGGGTCTGCCCGTGACTCGTGAGACCTACGCGAACCTAGAGCTCTGATACCATGTTGTCACGACCCAAAATCCTAACTCAGGTCGTGATGGCGCCCAACACCGGGGTCAGGCAAGCCAACAATTTATTTACTAGTGAAATTTCCTTATTTGATAAAACATCCCAACACTTACCAAATTTTAAGCTTAAAACGTTTAAGTGGAAAATGGATAAATTATCCAACTTAAATAAATGTAGCCACAAGGATCGTGAACCTATATATACAGTTCCAAAAATATAAAGTCTACTACGTGTGTGCCAGGAACTAGTGTCACAAGTATATAAGCGAACTAGTAGAATATACAAAAGATGAAATCAATTGTTCTACTATTTGAAAGAAGTAGACGGGAATAAACAAAAGATAACTCCATAGTGCTGCTGAGAATCGCCAAGGGAAGCAGCTCACCGTGAAGTCAAGTCCAAAATATACTCTCAGGATCAAGCTCCGGTCTGATAAGCAGATGCACCAGCCTCAGAACCTGTACAATTAAGTACATAAGCGCAGCATGAGTACATAAGCAGATATGTACCCAGATAGTATCCCGCCTAACCTCGAAGAAGTAGTGACGAGAGGTCGACGTGATACTTACTAGGGTAAGACAATTTGAAATAAATACAGGCTAAACAGTAATAGCAGTAATGAACAGTAATAAGGAAATAAGCATCAGATAACATTCTCTAGTACCCTCACGCTATCCCTTTCCATGGCATACAAGCTTTTTAACCTTCTATCTTTCATAAAATCAACAGTTAAAATTACAGGGCTTCTCATCAATTATCAAACATATAACAGGCCGTGAACGTACGACCGATACGACGTGAAAAGTAAATGTCCACTACCGAGGGTCGAATGGCCCGAGCCATAAGATGCATCTATCTGCCACGCTCGCGAATCGAACATGCGACGCGGTTAACATAATTCTAGGGCTGCCCCCGCTCGCGAATCATACATGCGACTCGGGTTCCCGCATACATATACATAATCCTCAGGGATTTCAGATAATTAACATGGGTCTTACTAGCAGAAACGGGATTCAAAAATACCAACTTCGAAACATAGCCTTCTAGGCCTTCATATATGAAATTCAAGGATATTAGACTACCTAGTCCACATACAATGTAATGGATACAACACATAAAGCATGCTCGTGAATCCTAAATTACCCGATATGCATAATAGTAGCTACGCACGGACTCTCGTCATTTCATGCGTGCGTAGCCCCCACAAATAAGGATAAGCAATCATTTATAATCACCTATGGGGACAATTTCCTCTTACAAGGTTAGAAAGGAGACTCACCTCGTGCCGAGCCTACTTTCCGGGTCAAGAATGCGCCCGAAACTCTAAACTTGTCTCTCAAGGGCTCGAAACTAGTCAAATGATGCATAAATACATTAATATATACTCAAAGGCATGAAATTCCCCTATTTACTTAGTTATTTCAACTTACTTTGAAGAATCCCATAATACACCCCCGGGCCCACATGCTCAGATTCCGGGAAGTTTCGAAGGAAACACTTAACCATAACCTAAGGATCATTAATATATGATTTTCGTATGATTTCATAGCTAATTAGTGGGTAATTCCCCAAATTTCATAAAGCCCTAGGTTTTTACTCTAACTCTTGATTTTCACTAATTAGGAGGTTAATTTACCTAGGAATTCATGTATTAAACTAACATTAGAGTAGAAATCACTTACCTTTCGGTAGCTAGGTCGCTTGGCTCTTTTCCAAGCTCTCAAGGTCGACTATGGAGGAAAGAAATGGAGTAAAATGGTTCATTCCCGTATTTTAGAAGACCTCACTGCCTACAGATTTTCCGCACCAGCGGCTCGAGGACCGCGCATGTGGTCTCGTGACTGCGAGAAAAGTCTCGCACCTGCGAAAGAGGGGCAAGGGGACTGGGCTCGCACTAGCGGAACAGAGTCTGCACCAGCGGCTCCGCTTCTGCGGATTTTTGTCCGCACCTGCGTCGACTGGGCAGCCTCACCTGGGGTCGCACCTGTGAAGCAACGACAGCAGGAGCGGTCTCGCACCTACGACTGGGCAACCACAGGTGCGGTCACACCAGACCTGGTGCACCAGCAGCTATTGCTGCTGGTTTTTGGCCTCGTTTGATGCCCGAATGGCATCTGAGCCCACCAGAGCCCCCGTCCAAATATACCAACAAGTCCTATCATAATACCGACTTGCTCGAGCCTTCGGAACACTGAAAACAAAGCTAAAACTCAAAATCACACCTCAAAACCCCTAGAATCAAATTAAGAACTTTAAGTTCTTGAATTCCCTAACAATGCGCCGAACCGACCTATGCTACTCGGAATGAAACCAAATTTTGCAAGCAAGTCATAAGTGACATAACGGAACTATTCCCGATCTCGGAATTCCGTTCGGACCTCGATAACACAAAAACACGTTCCAAACTTCAATTTGAACTTAAGGAAACTCTTATTTCGCTATTTGGCGCCGAAACGCTCCCGGGTAATCCAAAGCCCATTCCGGACACACGCACAAGTCCGAAATCATCATACGAAGCTACAGGAAACGTCGAAACTCGATTCCGAGGTTGTTTACTCAAAACGTTGACCGAAGTCAAACTTGGCCTTAAAGGCCAACCTTAAGGAACTAAGTGTTCCTATACTACTCTAAACTCTTCAAAATCCCGAATCAGCCATCCCCACAGGTCATAAGTCATAAAAAGCCACAACAGGAAGTCTCGTTTAGGGGAACGGGATCCTATAACGCCAAATGACCGGTCGAGTCATTAGAGTCATTATAAAACCTTGATAAAATCAAGAGAACATCCAACACTTTTAATACACTTGCCACAACAATTGGCAACAATCA
>ML281011.1:0-58409 GCA_005239495.1 Nicotiana undulata
AAAGAGAGGTTAAGAGGCCTCGGGGATCAGGAAATTTCAGTGGTGCCCCTTCCAGAGGGCAAGTTCAGCCCAACATAGGTCGTTCATTCAGACCTCCACAGTCAGTTCGCCCAACATACAATGGGGTATCGTCGGGGCAGGGTCCTCGCAATGCTCATCAGGGACGTTCATCTTTTAGTTCCCTTCCAGCTCAGAGCTCCGCCCGAGCGTCATCTTATCAGGGTTCGTCTGGTAACATCACGACCTGTTAGGATTTGGGGTCGTGACAGATCATAGCCACAAGCAAGTCAAGCCCCATGCGCCTTCGCGCAAGCATCCTTAAAATCAGCCTCAGGGAAACTTCCCGCCATCCACAAATCCTTGTATATGTCTCGCTGGGCCTCGGTGTGGACCCACATTTCATACAGGTGGCGAGGAACGACAGCAAGGGCAAGTTCTTGAAGGGCCTGAGCCAACAACTGGACCTTCTCAGCCTCCAAAGCCGCCACCTTGTTGCCCAAACTCTAGGCATCCCGCTCGAGCTCGCCAATCCGCTCTACGCGCATGGACTCCTTCATCACGATCGTCCCCCTCTCGGCCTCTAGCTAAGATCTGAGGACGCGCACAATATCTTCCAGTGTCGCCGCCCTCGCCGCAGCCGCTATTCGGGCACCCTCAGCCCTCTCTATCTCCGACACTTTCCTCTCCAAATCGGCGACCTTTTCATTCCACTCCTAGCTCAAGTTAGAAACCCTGGATTCATTCCGCTCGAGCTCAGCTTGCAAATACGATACCCTCGCTTGAAGGTCCTCACATTCAGCCGCGACACCCTTACCCACCTCGAACTCCTCATCCTTGACTCTGATCAGCCCCTCAAGCTCGCTACACCTGCGGATAGACCTTATCATGTCCTCGTCTTTTTTCTCCAGTTCCTCCCTAAGGGACCGAGTATCACTACTCGCTCTAAGCTGCATGTGCATCTCCCTGCACTTGTTGCGATATCAGCGGTATTTTTCGGCCATCTTTATAAATATTTTGGCCCGCATCCGCATCTCGGCCCGACGAGCACTCTCGATCTCCAACATATAGGTCTTAAAAAAAAAGTCAGCAAAAACTAAAGACTCAAAATAGAGGGAGTAAAAACGAAAAGCTCACCCTTAAGGCCATCCCTCCCACGCAGCGTGACAAACCAGAGTCGCTGAGGCCCCGAAGAGATCTGTTTTCAGCGGCGGAACATAAGAGGTCGAATTGCTCCACCAAATCCGCCGTGTTCTCCAGAAGGTTAACATCCGACGGGATATCGAGCACACCGGAAGGACCGCCGACCATCACCTCGACCTTGGTAAAACCCTCTTCAAACAACCTCATATCCTCAGGATCGATGTACGATTCAGACTCGTAATCATCCACCACCACGCCATTCAGTCTCTCGTCGACTAGAGAGGAGGTGCGAGCCTGCTGAGACGAGGAAGGTCCACTCTGAACAATGGAGGCAGCCTCCGAACCCTGTTGCGGCGTTACTACGGCCTCCTCCGTCCTTGACTCAGGTAACACCTCCACTCCCTGGGCGACCTCCCTCACATTTTCGGACACCACCCCTACGGGATTAGCCCTCAAGGGCACATCACTCAAAGGCGTCTCTTTTGATGTTATCCTCTGCCTCTTTGAAGGAGTCTCTTCAACCGCGCCATGAGAGGATTCCCCCACCGAGCGAACCGTAGGAGCCGGAGAGTCTAAGTGAGGAACAGTCTCAGTATGATCAGTCCCGGATGCCGACTCGACCGGCGCAACGGTCTGATTCCGACTGCAGAGGAGGCCGACTGGCGGAAGGAAAGAGTAGGGGCCCTTGCCCTTCTCACCCCTCTTCGACCTGTCAAAAGCAACACATGAATCTATATAAAAACCAAGCAGAAACAATGCATAGCGAAAGATGAACGACTATGGCCAAGACAAAGCGACTCACCAACAGAAGGTCTACGCCCAAACCTCTCGTGGAAACGTGTCCATTCGCGAATTCCACCGTGTGAGGCAGGATCGAAGCCACCCATTCACGGATGTCCCTAACTAGCGGAGGGGGAAACCTTTCAGCTGCAGCAAAAATGGAACGAGCGAACGATAAACAACAGTCAGTAAGCAAAATCGATATGAATAACCAATCAACGCAGTAAAAAAAATGAAAGGCGAAGAAAAACTTATGAGCAAAATTCCACGTCTCAGGAAAGCCGGCGGGATTAGACACCAAAGGTTCCGTGCGGACGTAGAAGAAACTCTCCCAAAAACGATGATTGGTCTTATCATCCATTCCGACCACCATGCTCTTCGTACCCCGATGGCGGAGGTGCAACATAGTGCCCCTTTGGAAGCTGGGGACGAAGAGATGCATCATATGTTGAAGGGAAACGCCACAGCCAACTAGCTCAGCATATTTGTTAAGCATCAAAAAGAGTTTGTATATGTACGGGGTGAGCTGGGCCGGACACACCTCATAGAAATGATAGAAGTCCGCAGCCAATGAGGGAAGATTAAACGTATACCCAATGACGAAAGGGTACGCGTAGAAAGCGCAGTACCATGGGCGATGCAAGTGAATTGTATCACCTTCCGCTGGGACAAGTTCGATATGTTCTGGGATCCTCTACTTGATTTTGAATGCAGCGAGTGCCGCATCATCCATTATAGATAGCATCGGCGCAGACTCATCTTCACCGACATGGTTGAAGTAATTCTGTGGTTTCCCCGGGCGGGCACCACCTCATCCACCGTAAAAAAAACTCTCGTCTTCCGTTATACTCACTCCCTCGTCGAGTGAGGGGCGACATTTCCCGGCACTGGAGCATTGACAACCGGGTTAGGGTTAGAAGAAGAACTAGCCATTTTGAATAAGTGCAGAGATCGATGATATAGATGTCTGCATTTCGAGAAGTATGAACAAGTGAGAAAGAGCAAGTGCTTTCAGAGATTTTCCCTGAAAACGATTCAAGTAACGCTATACCAGAATGAGAGTCTCCTATTTATAAAGACAGAATCGTCGATTTACAGAAATGAAGCGCCGTCTTTTTCAAAAAAGTAATAGGAGGGGCACAAGAAATGATGCGACGCTTAGGAAATGTGCGCCATAATGACACCTAACGAATTTAATGTCATTCCAACTGACACGCTGGTCTGGAAACTCACCTAGAACGTCACATCACTACCCCTCAGGGAAACGCTCGCTCCTCGGCCAAAACGTTCAGATTTCTGTGCTAATATTGGCAAAGTGCGGCCATCGTGCTCGCCTAAGGCTGACCACCATAGGCGGAGGGACTAACTGTATGGGTCGAAGTCTGACCACATGGGAACGACCTCAAGATTCGATGGTAAGAAAGAGGTCAAGCCGTGAGTGCGTATACTAAAGGCCGTAATGACGCATTCCACGACCATGGTCTAGTTGATTCGCCAGAAGGCCTTTGCGATGCAGTACGTGTTGCGGCGCCCAGGGAGGTCGACCTGAAGTACCAATGAACAATCATAGTTTGCAGGTTAAAGACCGCTGGATAAACAAAAAAGGCTAATATATACACAAGGGGCTCTTCTCTTCTCGGAGGAGGGGGATAGAATACATAATACATCTTGTAAGAATAAGGCTGAGAGCCTTACTACTCCTCTCTTTGTAATGAAGGTTATGGAATCAATAAAGTCTCAGTCATTAATAATGATACTTCTTCTCCATCTTTCTTATCCTCATATTGTATAATGATGGCATTGTGAATGTGAGTTTTCCAAATATGTTTAGTAACACTCACAATCTTAATAAGGTCTTGATTTAATTCAATATCTCTTACTTAAGATCCTTCGATCTAGCGTCAATTAACCTTGGCTAGGATTTATGCTCTATTTTCTCAATTATTAATGTTTAATAAAAGGTCTCACACTTTTTTGTCAAACATCAATCTCTGTCACAGCCTCTGCTCTTCGGGTGAGCACTCTGTGGTGGGCATTTTGCGTGCACTGGATAAACCTTTCCCAGTGTAATAGCCTGCGAATCACACAGGGGATGTAAACCGCACTAGGCAAACCCTGTGCGACAGACTCAATTCTAGATTAGATCCATCAAAGTACCCTAGGTACCAAATAGTCTCTTGAAAAGTACTTTTAGTATATCATAATTAAATGTCCTTTAGGATTATTTTAGCTTTTGTAGAGTATGTTTTAATTTTGGTAAAACGTATTTAAATTAACTAAAATTTTAAATTGTTAAGTCCAAACAGGCGGAGGCACCTTCATACAATGCGTGGACATTTTTGCCGCTTCATACGTTGGTCCGGTGGAAGCAGTACCGACCTAGCTCATAATCTATGAGTTCACTTGAATTTAGTAACTTACATATATAAATATTTGATTATAGATTTAATTATTTTTGTATATTAACTTAAAATCTTTATAAAAACACATAAGTTCAATATTTTAAATCTGCCTCTAGGTAAAAATTGGCCGATCAATGGCCTTCAAAGATTATTATTGGAAGAGGTTTGTAGAAAGGAGGAAAATTAGAGGAAGGGAATAGACGTGAAACTTACCTCCCAAGAAGAACTTTCTTCTTTTCAGTTTCTTTTCTTTTTCTTTTAACAAGGTCAATAATTAGTTAGACCTGTCACTTATTTATAAGAAAACGTTTATTTTTAGTTGTTTGTAAAAATAATAGTCGATAATATATATATATATATATATATATATTAATTATATACTTTTTTAACAATCAAATACAATTAATATCGGCGGCCCCCTAATTTTATGTACATGCCACACTGCATGTTGATAATTTGTTTTTCTTTTTTGTGTGTGTCCCGGTTTGTAAATTGTTTATGGACTTGACGAATAACGAATTGGTTATGTCAAATGTAAAAACGCCGTTATCCTTACCCCCAGCTGTAGGGCCCACCTACGTCCTTCTCTCAATCAAAATCGAACAACTCAGCACAGCTGATGTCAAATGTAGAAACGCCGTTTACATTTATCAACCTCCCTCCCTTCCATCTCTGCAAAATCTATTTTTCCATCCCATTTATTACAGCTAATATTATACGACAGTGCTATATACTGTTCATTTCTCTGAAAAAATCGAGAATTACAGAACTAGCGATTCGAATTCTTAACAAATTTATCAAAACCACCGGATCGGGAACTGCAATTTAAGGGGTCACACACGCGTATGAGCGATCGGTAATCTAGATCTATGCTGTTAATAACCTCATGCAACATGTTTGCCTGATTTTGTGTTTATTCAATTTAATTTATTCATTTTTCATTAGAAATTGAATGTTATAGGTTTGAAATGTTAGGGTTAGATCCTCTTAAGTTTATAGAATTTAACTTCTACTGTTAAAATGTACGTTTTACTTTTATTTGATACTCCTAGAAAGCGAATATTTGCATTGACAAATAATGCATTAGTTAGTTGTTGTCATTCGTGGGCCCCAAGGGTGTGTCAATGATGTCGGAGGAGAACCATGATGTACAGGTTCAAATTCCAGTGTAGGCAAAAAGGGTGGGGGATTTCTTTCTTGATAGAGTTACCTAGTATCTATGCTGATTAGAGGTAGCATGTTCCTAGTGGAATAGTCGAGGTGCTCACGAGCTAGTCCAAACACCACTGTCATAAAAGAAAAAAGAAGTTATTGTTATCTATGGGAGTGTGTTTGACATAGATGATCCTATCAGAAGTTAAGACGGCAAAAAGTTCAATCTTCAGGTTTTTGTGTTTGCTTGTAGTTATATGCTTGCGGAAGAAAGATGGTGAAGTTGACTCTGATTGCTCGGGTGACTGATGGCCTTCCGTTAGCGGAGGGGCTGGATGATGGTCGTGATGTTCCAGATGCAGATTTCTACAAACAGCAGGTCAAGGCCTTATTCAAGAACCTGTCAATGCGCCAAAATGACGCTTCAAGGATGTCTATTGAAACTGGACCTTATATCTTCCAGTATCCTTTTATTCATGTACTTTCCGAAGTACATTATGGCGTGTTTTTTATTTCACTCTCGAAGCACGAGAGGATTTGGCTACTTCCTGTCTGAGGTTGACAAGTTATTTCTTCTGATAGGGTTTTGCGAGGGGAGGGGGTGAGATTCACTAGAGACTTTTAATGAATATTTAACATTTTTAATAATCATTCTGCCCCTTGTCAGTACTGGTTATTGGGGATATTTCAATTTGAAAACTCTACCAAGTCACAATATCTATTAGAAGGAAATTCTAGTTTATGGAATGTTCAGCATTAACTTCATTTTTCGGTTGCAATTTAACAGACAAGATGGAGTTTTCTGGATTTTTTCAGGAATGATCAGTGTGGCTGGCTTAGTGTTTTTGATGAATGAGATTTTTCCTTGGATGTGTAAAAGCTGTTAAATACTCTTGGTCCCATTTTGCACATTCATTCTTTTGGTCTGGTTAATAGTTTTCCCACCTGATAAGATTTCACAGCTAAAACATTGTATTTTTGGTTTTTTTCCTGGATTTATGAGTAGCATCATTAACATGGCTGACTGAATATGAAATTTAAAGGATGTTTTGGCATCTTAATCATTAACGCAATCCTAAGTATATGTGAACTTTTGGAGTAACCATTATTGCCTTTACCACTTCTTTAGTCATGTGTACTTTCTGAACTACCTGTAATATTTGATCTACTGTCTCTTATGCTCCCTGTTGAATAACTGCCTTCCATGTATCTAGTATTCTCTTAACCCATGTTCTCAGTTATATCATTGAAGGACATGTTTGTTATTTGACAATGTGTGATCGCTCTTATCCCAAGAAACTTGCCTTTCAATACCTGGAGGACCTTAAGAATGAGTTTGAGCGTGTAAATGGGAGTCAAATTGAAACTGCTGCTAGACCCTATGCTTTTATTAAATTTGGTAAGCAATTATGTTCTTTTTATGCTTTTGCTTTCCAACTATGTTTCGTTGACGCAGATTTTCTAATACTTGCATTATGTGATTTTTCCCCTGTTGTAAAAAGATACATTCATACAGAAGACGAAGAAACTGTACCAGGATACAAGAACTCAACTCAATATTTCTAAGTTGAATGATGAGCTTTACGAAGTTCATCAGATAATGACTCGAAATGTACAAGAAGTTCTTGGTGTTGGTGAAAAGTTGGATCGTAAGTTTCTTATTCTAACATTTTCCTGCTGATCTTCAGTACCTTTTATTAACATTAGCTCGTCGTTCTGGATTTCATCATATTGATAATCTCAAAAGCATTGTGCTCTTAATTTTGTGTCCATTTTTTTCCAGTTTATTATATAAGCAATACCAATCAATTGATATCAACATTGAGTTTGTGTCATTACTTCTGTTTTTTTTTTCCCGATAAGATCACAGTTTATTAATAAAGGTACCATATACTGATCAATACTCTCTAAAAATTACAACCAAACAAGACAGACCCTACAACAATCTCTAGTTACATATTTCCAAATGAGTCCAAAAATTCCATATACTGATCAATACTCTCCAGAATACTCCTTTTACACCAAAAAAACAAATTTTGCAAACAAAGGTTCCTGACTCTAGAGATGTGGTTCCTTTTATTCTCGAAACAAGCACTATTCCTCTCTGTCTAAATAGTCCAGAAGACGCATAAAGGGATAGTTCTCCAGATCTGCTTTCCTCTGCCCGTTCCAGCTCTCCAACAAGCTCTTAACATCTGACGGCATAACCCAAGCTACACCACACGTATTTAGGACAAGCTCCCAGCATTGCTTAGCAAACTTACAATGAATAAAAAGATGATTGACTGATTCTAAATCCTCTTCACATAGATAACATCTGTTGCTTAAAGGAAAACCTCTCCTTTGCAAATTGTCTTGGGTTAAGCATGCTTTCCTATAGACAATCCACCTGAAACAAGTAGGTGCTTTGGTCTTCCATAGTATTTTCCAAGGCCAATTCGACTCAAAGTGTTCAGAATGTTTCTGAAGAAAATATAGCAGCTTCTAACAGAGAACTTCAATTCATTGTTCGCTGTCCAGATCATAGAATCCTCTTTATCCTCTTCTACCATTGTTGTAACGAGCAGATGTATAAATTGCCCCACCTCCTCCATCTCCCAATCATTAAAGTTTCTTATGAAACTTAATTGCCACCCATTGGAGGAGTAGAAATCAGAAACACTGAGTATTTCTACTCTGCTTAGAGACTTGGATGTCCATGTATGATAAGTGTGAGAATTAGAGAATCTGTTCTTTCAACTTAATTTGTCTTAACTTTTTTTAATTTATATGTCTTGATGTAACTAACACAATGTCTGGTTAGCGGTATTAAATAATACATGCATTATGTTTCACAAGAATCTATGTATTAACTTATGGGGGATATATGATAAATGTATTAGCGATGCAGGATTAAATTATTTAAAGAAAAAACTGCCCTTTTAAAGTAAATAATCCATGTATAACAGTCCCCTCATTATTAATCACTGCATAACAATCCTTCTTTATTAATCCCGCATAAACAATCCGTGCGGTATAATCCCCGTATAACTAGTATGTGAACAAAACGGCCCCTTAAGTTATAATTGTGTAGGCTGCAGGTTATATGCTTTATTTGAAGACAGAAAATAACAATTTTTGGCTTATTGTTGTGCTAATTTAATACTCCTACGAAGTAAGAATGGTTCTGAACTTGTGCGATGATATTTTATTATGGAATCAATAAGTACATGCTAAAGAAAAGTGGGTTTTGGCTATACTTTTGAGAAAAAATATGATGGTTTTGGTGTAAAATTAGTGGACCCAAATCCAACTCTGTGCAAATAGAATTAAGAGTTGCATAAGTTCTGACAATATTTGGGACTTTCTAATTGCGAAAGGCACATGGCATTAGTCAGTTGTAGGATCTGTAGCTTTGACATTGATCAGACACTTATGATGATGTATGGTTTTTTATATAGTTGGTTCTCCATCTATTTTTACCCTTCCCGTGTTCATTGTCCTATTCTCTATAAAATTTATGACCATAGTAGCTGACTAGCTTGTTTATGTATGAATATTTGCAGAGGTCAGTCAGATGTCTAGTCGCTTGACATCTGAATCCCGAATATATGCTGATAAAGCGAAAGATTTGAATCGTCAGGTTAGTTTCATTGGCTTCATTAGATGATGACCTCATAATTTTGTTTGAAAGTTGTACTTTCACTTTTATCTAGTAGGAACAGTAAATCTGTACATGGATCTGAAAGAACATAAAACTCAGTGTTCATTCTTTGGGTTCCCTTAGAATGCACGAGTCATGTTGCATTTACAATGTTTCAGAAAGAATTAAATGCAGATAGAAGCTAAACCTATGTTCATTAGTATTTTCAGCAATGACATGTATGAAGACCTTGTTGAAGTTTATGGGGCTTGACTTGTGCAGTTGTTAGTATGAATGAATTTTCTCTTGCTGATCACACAGCTTGATGGCTTAAGAATGTGAACAAAAATCTTTTATGTGATATATCACCCATGAAAATCACTCCATTCTTCAATCAGCCACTACGCTTCAGTTTATCATATATGGTTTCTCTTTCTGGTTCTCGATTTAGGTATCTTTTTAGCAGATACACGCAAAGACGAGCAACCTATGTAACTGATGGTTATCCGCTTACTTTTTCTCTTTATGCATGTGTGTCTGGTTCTTTGATGTTGCTCTAATTACTGATTCATTTCTTGACGTCTTTAGGCTTTGATTCGGAAATGGGCGCCCGTTGCTATTGTCCTTGGAGTTGTCATTCTCCTCTTCTGGGTTAGAACAAAGATTTGGTGATGTTGCCATAAAGATCAGCTCAGTGATGAAGATACTTTTGATATGCCCCTTCTGTCACCCAGACGACCACCTGAGAGTTCAGTTGTCCAGCACGTGCAGTGCGTGCTTTCCAGCTGTGGTTGCTAGTCTAGCCATGCCAGTTTTTAAGTGTAAAAGAGAGGAAATGAAGCGTGATGGATGAACTATGTTGCTAAATTTTCAGAAATGATATCAATTTTCATTCTCTTTGACATATGTTCCCTTTTTCCCTTTTTTGTGTCTTATTAGTTAACCTCAACACTTCCAGCGAGGTCATCGTAGAGATGAAACATGAAAGGTCACACTCACAACTTCGAGAAGTTAAAGCAAAATGCAGATTAGGCCTCACTGTGTACAATTTCCAGTGTCCACTAGAATGAATTCTGTTGTTTTTTTTCTATCTCAATTATTAGCGTCTTGAAGCATGAAAGAATTGAATGAATTCTGCTTCCATGGGAAAGACTGAATGACAACGAATTTTGTGCGTCCAATTTTAGGATGGTATGGTAAAAGGACGGGTTTACATGTTTTGACTACAAACAATTTCGAAAGAGCCCGTAATTTCTCAGATGTTTAATTTATAATATGACGGGTTTCTATTAGTTTTTTTTGTTTTTGTTTTTTCATTAATGACTTTAACCTCCTGTTCTTGTCTTATTCTATAGGCATGACCTGTGATTCATATGTTGCAATCTTCAATACCGTCAAGTTTGTTGCTAGAATTTTATATCTGAACAGGAAAAGTAAATACAGTCAAGACTTCTCTGTAATAGTATCTCCGTATAATAATATTTTACCATAAAAGTCAAAAGTTTTTTGCAGAGCTAATTATCATGTTATGATATAATATATGTTCTTTATAATAATATTTCGCTATAACGTTAAAAAATATTCGAAACAAACGAGACTGTTACAGGGAACAAACAAGTTGTTATAGAGAAGTTTGACGGATCAGGCAATTTACTCAAGTTTCTCCCTTTCCTTCTCCCCCTTCTTGATCTTTTCCTTGTCCTGTCCCTTTCACCTTTCAATTTCCCCTTTATCTCTCTGCCTTTTTTTCTTCATTTCTTTTGTCTTTTTTCTTTTCTGTTCGTTTTCTTCTTTTGATTTTCACAATTCATAGGCAATCACATGAAATTGACAAAGTAGCCCCACGTGTGGCCCGGGCATCATATCATATCGAGTGTTACCCTGTTGATGCAAGATCAAAATACTTACTATCACAGTCTTGGTTGATTCAGAATTTAAAGTTTATGGATTACTATCGCAATCTCAAATTAATATGCTATAATTTATAAGTTGTGTTAAAAAAAGTTATCCAAGTGGAGAAGTGGCTTGTACACGCAGCGCAACTCATAAGAGCTATCTTTAAGTTCAACTACAACCATTAGCGAATGTGAGCTGTGAACTCTTCTCTGTATCCTACAGGTACTATCTGATTTTACTCAAAACCTCAAATTTATGTCTTGTTTTTAGTGTCTCAAATTTGACATAGGAATGCTGGCGTGTGCAGGCTAAAATGGCAGGTGAAGCAGTTAATGTGAATGAATTTCAAGAACTAGCTAAGAAAGCTCTTCCAAAGATGTACTATGACTTCTTTGCTGGAGGAGCTGAGGATCAGTTTACACTAAATGAAAATATAAAAGCATTTCGTAGAATCACGTAAGTTTGTAGAATTTTTGCTCTTGATTTGGCAACAGAGATTGTAGCACTAACCTCTCAGAAATTCAGTATTAGGCCAAAAATACTTGTTGATGTGAGCAGAATAGACATGTCAACTGTTATACTCGGTCACAAGACTTCGGCTCCTATTATGGTTGCTCCAACTTCCTCACATCAATTGGCACATCCTGAAGGTTTGGATAAAATTACTTAGTGAAAAAGGTCTAACTTTACCACTCTACTATGTGAAATATCCCTCTTTGTACCGACGAGTACGATAGTGTTTTGTCTAGCTCTGCTAGCGATTTATGTTGTATTTCATACTTTTGCATAATATTTGCGTTATTGCTTTTCCATTTATTTGTGTCCCTCATGTTGCTGATATTATTTTTCGGGTTTTGTTGTCACAGATCTACTTTCTCTGAGCCGAGGGTCTCCCGGAAACGAACCTCTCTACCCCCTCGGGGGTAGGGGTAAGGTCTGCGTACACTTTACCCTCCCAGACCCCTCTTGTGGGATTTTACTAAATTGTTGTTGCTGTTGTTGTACTATGTGAAATATTTTAATTTACCATATGTTGTATACTTTACGGCCATTCATACCTTACCATTAGCGAATTAGTCTCGTATTGCCCTTGGCTCTAATGGAGCAACTGCTAATGGCCACAGTATAAAGTTAAGATATTTCGTGCAGTCGAGGGGTATAAAATGATAATTACCTAGTCTGTTAGCTGAACGTACTACGTATGTAGCTCTTATCCAGAAAGCTGTTGTATTTATGCCAGGGGAAGTTGCAACAGCTAGAGGTGCTGCAGCATGTAATGTTATAATGGTAATAATTTTCGAAAATAGCAGATCCATTCCCAAATTAACAGTGTGTGAATATTGAGTTGTCTTGATTCATAGGGATTGTCATTTACGGCTACATGCACCATTGAGGAAGTTGCTTCAAGCTGCAACGCTGTTCGCTTCTTCCAAACATATGTAAATTATTATTCCTGTCTCTCATGATTTTCATATATCTTTACTGATTTTTGTGTTTTGTTAACAGATTTGGTTTTATTCCTTGTTAATAGGTTTACAAACGGAGAGATATAACCGAACTTATGGTACACAAAGCTGAGAGCAATGGATTCAAGGCTATAATTCTCACTGCTGATACTCCGAGGCTTGGCAGAAGGGAGGCTGATATAAAGAATAAGTAAGTTGTATATCCTTTTTACTTGAATTCTTTTCATTGTTCATCTCATCTAGACGATGTCGGTTTCATCATTTTAGTACTTAAGAAATTTTATAAATTTTTCGGGTTTTGTTCACATATTTATTGTCTCTGAGCCGAGGGTCCCCCGGAAACAACCTCTCTACCCCTCTGGGGTAAGGGTAAGGTCTGCGTACACTCTACCCTCCCCAGACCCCACCGGTGGGATTTTACTGGGTTGTTGTTGTTGTGTTGATCAACAAAGAGTTGGAATTGCAGGATGATTTCACCTCGGTTAAGGAACTTTGAAGGTCTTATAACAACTGAAGTAGTTTCTGTAAGATAAACCGTTAATATCCTAGCTTTTTATCAAAAGCAATTTTTATATATCAACATGAAACTAGTGTAGACAATGCTTATTAATCCACCAATAAAACTATGCAGGATAAGGGCTCAAATCTTGAAGCATACGCTGCAGGAACTCTTGATCCTTCGCTTTGCTGGAAGGTACAAGATATAAAAGTTACATATATCTGTTCCTTAATACCACATTAGAAGATACGATGAAATACAGTCTTGATCTATGAACTCAAAATCTTGATGCCAAAAAAAAGGCAACCCGGTGCATGAAGCATCTCGCGTTCACGTAAAGTCCAAGAAGGGCCGCCCCAAGGGGGGTTATGTAGGGTACTCTGATGCAAACATTAGTGGCTAATTCCACGGCTCGAAAACTCTTCATGCCAACATATGTTAAAATTTGTAAAATTGCTGAGCTACAAAGTATGGTTTTCAGAGTTCAACACAAATATGATCCATTATGTTCTTTAATACGCACATTCTCCAAAAACTTTGCAGGATATAGCGTGGTTAAAATCAGTTACCAAGTTGCCAATTTTGATTAAGGGTGTTCTCACTGGTGAAGATGGTATAATTTTTATCATTGAACCTTAGCTATTTGAATAAAAAGCTTCAAATTTTGCTACCAAGTCTCACTGAGTGAGCATTTCTTCCTAAGATTTTTCTTAAGCTATCTTTTGCAGCAATAAAAGCAGTTGAAGCAGGAGTTGCTGGAATTATTGTCTCTAACCATGGAGCGCGGCAACTAGATTATACTCCAGCTACTATTTCTGTTCTTGAAGAGGTGATTTCCTTCCTTACATGTTTGATGTTGCTGGTCAGTTCATAGGACGTCATGTTTCTTTTTAGTTTATATTCGTTGTATTTGTTTGGATGTGCCTAAGAAATCAGATCTCAGATACAAACTCAAACTTTGATTCTTTTTCAATTGAAAGTTGAAATATTTTACTATTTGAACTCTTAAGAAATTTTAGATTTATAGATTTGAAATCTCCTCTTTAATCTGAATGTCTCCATCAAAAGCGAACCAAAATATTTTTAGCATGTATATTGATTGACTTCCATATATTCCTCCTTAATTTCCAATGGTTTTAGGTGGTCCATGCTGTTCAAGGCAAAGTTCCAGTTCTTCTTGACGGAGGAATTAGGCGAGGAACAGACATATTCAAGGCCTTAGCACTTGGCGCAAAAGCTGTTCTGGTAAACTTACATGACTTAAAAGATACTGACTTAACTTATATACACTGACAATATAGTAATATTTATATTATCATTGTAATTTAACCTAATACATATTCCTACAGATTGGTCGACCGGTTATCTACGGCCTGGCTGCTAAGGGAGAGCCAGGGGTAAAGCAAGTTATTGAAATGTTGAAGAATGAACTTGAGCAGACCATGGCTCTTGCTGGCTGCTGCAATGTGAATGACATAACCAGAAGCCATGTTAAGACAGAAAAAGAAAGTTTCTATAGTAGGATGTAGTTTCCCTCCTCTGTTTCTTGAATGAGTTTAAGTTCTATGCACTTACGATGTAAAAAAAGTATTTATAGAATCAAGCAACTCTATTTAAGTAGCATTGATTGGTAAACGGTCATATTTCCCTGGACCTACTTAGCTTATTGGATTATAACTTCGATTTCCGAAGCAGATATAGGCCAACTGGTCCGTATGAGAATCGGTTTTTTTTAGTTACTCGTACTTGTTATTTTTTTACCTGAAAATTTTATTCAGCAAGATTTTAGAAGCCACTTAAATGTTACAGATACATCCAGAAGATATGATGACTATGATTTGTAAGAGAATAACCACAAAAACAAGAATAATTAGAGTTCTTTTTCTTCATGAGCTAATTCAAGTCCAAGTTTCAGAGGGATCTAAGACATTTTTGGATGAAGAAACCAATGATTTAACAAAGGATTTTCCAAAAAAATAGTGCTTAATATTCTGTAAACAAGAAACTAATGATTTATTAATGTGTTAACAAGATATAACTAAAGCAAATAACAGGAATGAGAGGACATGGATATACTAAAGCAAATAACAGGAATAGTCCGTCAAACGGTCTTTGTTGATCAATAGACTCAGAGTAGATGAATCAACCCAGGCAATAACAGGTTTGAGTTCCTCAAATGGCCTTGATTGGTTCATAGACTCTAATAGCAGATGGATCAACCAAAGCAAATAACATGAATGAGTCTCTCAAATGACCTTGGTTGATCCATAAGCTCGTTTGGTACGAGCGATAAGGGATAATTAATCCCCAAATTAAATTTGAGATGAGTTTATCCTACGTTTGGTTGGGATAAAATCGGGGTATAACTAATTTCAGGATTAGTTATACCCCGAATTGTAGTGTTATTTTTATCCTTATGGAATGGTGGGATAATAATCTCGGGATAAGTAATCCCGAAATAATTAATATTAATCCTAGGATAACTTGTTTTCCAACCAAACGACCCAAAAGTATCGCAATGTTTTATAGAACCTTCTGGACATAATAAGCTCATAAGGCTTCACCTCCAAAAATATAGAAGGGCCAAATCATCAAAACCTCCTTGATAAAGTCTTCACCTGGATTGCATTTTAAAAAGTCAACATTCCAATCAATTCACACATTGAAATCTTCATTAACATCAAGCTACAGCTAGATTCATAAAAGCGAAATTAAATTGTACCAATACGGAGATGATTTACACCACGAGTTCTCCCCCTTCTTTCTAAGTTCTTATGTTCCCTTCATTCATTTCTTGACCCGGTGCCTTTCACCTGCCAAGAATCATTTGCAGCCAAATTGTAACACCTCAGACTTTAGATGGAGTCCCACATCGACAAAACATAAGAGGGATGTTGGGTATATAAGTTAACAAGCTTTAGACCCTAGTGACGCGTTTTAAACCCGTGAGAGCCTAGGCCGAGAGTGGATAATATCACTAGCGGGCTGGACTGTTACAGATGGCTGATTGGCTGTTACACAAATGATTAGTGTATAGGCACATGCCTATTTCCTTCACCTCTGGACCCCCACACTATTGACTATATTGCATGGAGATGGAAACCAATAATCCTCTGATCATTTAAAAGCTGCGCGCAGCAATCCAAAAGGCTATTTATAAGTTCTAAAAACAGCAAGGGGAGATACTGGAGACGTGTACTCTTCTCTGTATCCTACAGGTACTAATTTTTGCTTTTAAAACCTCAAATTCTGCTCTCAAAAGAAAAACAAAATTCTACAATGAGAGAATATTTAACATACGAATGCTCGTGTGTGCAGGCTAAATGGCAGGTGAACCAGTTAATGTAAATGAATTTGAAGAGCTAGCTAGGCAAGCTCTTCCAAAGATGTACTATGACTTCTTTGCTGGAGGAGCTGAGGATCAGTATACACTAAAAGAAAATATAGATGCATTTCGTAGAATCGCGTAAGTATGTATTTCTTGTTCTTCAGTTGACAACTGATAGAGATTTCTAGAACTAACTTTTCATGAAATCAGTATTCGGCCAAGAATGCTTGTTGATGTGAGCAGAATAGACATGTCAACTGTTATACTTGGTCACAAGACGTCGGCTCCCATTATAGTTGCTCCAACTTCCTCACATCAATTGGCACATTCTGAAGGTTTGAATAAAATCAATTTTTTACCTTAATCTGAATTAGCTGAACGTACCATGTCGCTCTTATTCCATAAAGCTGTTGTATCTGTGACAGGAGAAGTTGCAACAGCTAGAGGTGCAGCAGCATGTAATGTAATCATGGTAATATTTTCCTTAAAAAAAACGATCAATATCGAATTCTGGTGTGTCGATACTGAATTCTCTTGGTATAGGGATTGGCATTTACGTCTACATGCACAGTGGAGGAGGTTGCTTCAAGCTGCAACGCTGTTCGCTTCCTTCAAACTTTCGTAACTTATTATTCCGAGCTCTCATGATCTTCATATATCTTCACTTGATTTTGTATTCTGCAACAGATAGGTAATTTATTCTTTGTCAATAGGCTTTCAAGAGAGATATAATAGAACTTGTGGTAAGGAAAGCTGAGAGCAGCGGATTCAGGGCTATAATTCTCACTGCTGATACTCCAAGGCTTGGAAAAAAGGAGGCTGATATAAAGAATAAGTAATGTGTATAATGTTTTGTTTGCCATTGAATTCTAGCTAAAATCCTTTTCACAGTTTATCGGTTTCATCATTCAGAATTTTATGATTTTGTGTTAATTTTACTAAGAGTCAGAACTGCAGTGTATTGGTAAAAATGAATATTAAACGTGGAATTAATTATGTGGTTGACATGACAAGACACGTGGATCACTAGAAAAGCGACAGCTGGAGAGATGCATTAAAAGAGATACGAGTCTTAGTGGATACGAGCAAATCACTCACGAGATAAGAGGAAACGAATGCTCGAGTCTCTTTAGTGATTCGAAGAGGCACCGGTGGAATGAACCGAGACAACAAAAGAGGCAGATTCATAGATCTTCGATTAATGAGTGTGAATGATTACAATTATAATATTTCATTAATGTCATTAATGCTCATAATGACTCGGTCATAAAAGGGAAAAGACGTTGTACTTGAAGACCTCTATATAAGGGAAAGAAATGTCATTTGCACATACACGTTCTGATTATTATTGGAATATAATTACTTTCTTGTGTTTTCTCTTGATTACATTGTCATTTCTTATTCTAATTTCCTTTCTTATTTCTGAGAGAATATCGAATTTCTTGATTATCAGTAACCCGAGTAGACAAGGTGGGTTGCTCTGATGGTAAGCACTCTCCACTTCTAACCAAGAGGTTGTGAGTTCGAGTCACCCCAAGAGCAAGGTGGGAAGTTCTTGGAGGGAAGTATGCTGAGGGTCTATTGGAAACAACCTCTCTACCCCAGGGTAGGGGTAATGTCTGCGTACACACTACCCTCCCCAGACTAGTGGGATTATACTGGGTTGTTGTTGTTGTTGCAGTTACCCTAGTACTTCTAAAAATAGGCTTTGACTGAGAATCTAACTCTTTGGTTAAACATGCAGAATGATTGCACCTCGATTAGGGAACTTTGAAGGTCTTATATCAACTGAAGTTGTTGCTGTAAGTTAAACCATTAATATTCTGGTTGTACAATATATGCATTAGTGTTCTCTTTTATTAGTTTCGATATGTCAACTTGCAAATAGTATAGACTATGCTTATATTAATCCACAAATACAATTCTGCAGGACAAAACCTCAACTGTTGAAACATACGCTGCAGAAACTCTTGACCCTTCGTTTTGCTGGAAGGTACAAGATTTAAAAGTTAAATACATGTTTTACTTAATACCACATTAGAAGATCATACGATGAAATATAGTCTTGGTCCTTGAATGCAAATTTTGTTGAGGATGTCAATGCATGTTAAAATATGTAAAATAGCTGAGCTACAAAATACATTAGAGAATGATCAGAGTATCATGGTTTACAGCTATGTTGCTCGGACTCTCTGAAAATTTTTCCGAGTGCATGTCGGATAATTTTGGAGGATCCGACACGAGTGCGGCATCATTTTGGAGAGTCCGCGCAACATGGGTTTTCAGAGTTCAATACAAATATGATCCACTATGTTCTTTAATGCTCACACACTCCAAAATCTTTGCAGGATATAGCTTGGTTAAAATCAGTTACCAAGTTGCCAATTCTGATAAAGGGCATTCTCACTAGTGAAGATGGTATATTTATCATATACTTGTTTCTCTAAATTCCATATAAGTTCCCCATGGAATACACTGAATATTTGAGATAATTAAGTATCATTTTAACTTATACATACTTAATTGTCAAAGTTGATCATGTTCTTTTAGCTAGTTTCTTTTGCATCTCTTACTTGATAGGAAAATCTTCAATATGTTCTAAAAAACATATAGAAACTTGATTTTCCTACCAAGTCTCACTCAATGGCAAAGCTAGAAATTTTTCCAAGGGTGTTCAAATTTAAAAATTAGTGGAAAAAAAATCTTCTGTACACAGTGTAATTTTTTGACGAAGAATGGTCAGTTGGCCACCCTTACGACCAAGTGGCTTCGCCACTGGTCTCACCAATTGAGCATTTCTGCTAAAGACTTGACATGTAATGCAGCAACAAAAGCCATTGAAGCAGGAGTTGCAGGACTTATTGTCTCTAACCATGGAGCTCGGCAACTAGATTATACCCCAGCTACTATTTCTGTTCTTGAAGAGGTGATTTCCTTCCTTACATTATTGATGTTTTGCTACACAAAGCTCAAATGAATTCTTTTCATTTGAAAGTTGAAATATGTTATTGGAATTCTTAAAAGTTTTTAGATTAATAGATTTGAAAATCCTCTTAAATCCAAATGTCTCCATCAAAAGTAAAACCAAATATTTTTAGTATGTATATTGATTGACTTCCATATATTCCTCTTTAATTTCCAATGGTTTCAGGTGGTCCATGCTGTTCAAGATAAAGTTCCAGTTTTCTTCGATGGAGGAATTAGGCGAGGAACAGACATATTCAAGGCCTTAGCACTTGGCGCAAAAGCTGTTCTGGTAAACTTACACGACTTAAAGAAACTGACTTAACTTATATACACTGACAATATAAATAACTTTTACGCTATCTTTGTAATTTAGCCTAATACATACTCGTGCAGATTGGTCGACCGGTTGTCTACGGCCTGGCTGCTAAGGGAGAGTCTGGTGTAAAGCAAGTTATTGAAATGTTGAAGAATGAACTTGAGCAGACCATGGCTCTTGCTGGCTGCTGCAATGTGAATGACATAACCAGAAGCCATGTTATGACAGAAAAAGAAAGTTTCTATAGTAGGATGTAGTTTCATCCTCATTCCTTAATCATCCAGCTCGAGCAAGAATATAAATATATATATATATATATATATATATATATATATATATATATATATATATATATATATATATATATGTATATGTATATGGAAAATAAATGGCCTAGCCCAACTATACAATCATGTCACATCTTGCTTTGCAGTAATCTTCCTTTTGCAAAGGCATCATCAATGCTTGTAGATGATTTCTGCTCCTCTCCTATAATATATAAAATCCTTGCATTAGATTGTACTAAGTAATTTCATTATGGTACCTGCACTTTCGGGTGTAAAGCACTCCATACCTAAAATTGTATATATAATTTCTGGACCTAGCCCTCTGGTTGATACTGAAAGCAAATAGAAGACTATATAGCACATAAGTTATTGGGCTCATCTGCACATTTGTTGTGTGTTGATCACGCTTAACTATGTCTAATAAAAAACTAAGCGGGCAAGCCTTTCGTCCGGACAGGGTTCAAGAAGATTCCATTTTAGAGAAAAGGCACCAGATTAGGGGGTTGCAAATATAATCTGAGTATTTAGCCCAGAGTCGAATCCCACAAAGAACTAACGTATCAAACGTTGTTGTTAGACTACTAAATTCTTAACAATCAACTTTCCCAAAATTTATAAATATCACTTTGTGTTGTTTATACTACTACAGCTGAACAAAAATAATAAACTAGAGATTAACAAACAATAAGATTTAAACAATGATGATAAAGGTCTAAGGTTATGGTTTCCCCCGTTGGTAAAATTCCTTCTTGTGTACTCCCTGTAGTTTTGACTTAGTTGTCTCTATCAATCATGAACACTCCAGTTATCATAAATCTCTCTCAAGTAATTATGATAATTTACTAGACGCACTCTCTCAAGTTACACTAGCTAGATTGCATTACAGTTCACTTTAGATTGCACCCGAGGTATCGTTATTTCTAATCCAACCTCTAAACCCTCGGTTATGACTCTCGCCTATACTCCGGGAGTGATGTTGTTCAAACAACTACCTAAATATGCACTCTCTCTCAAGTAGATACATAATAAATAGGAACAGGTAATTGAGGGTCCTTCAATCAACTACAACAAGAACGTAGTTGAACAAATAGAGATTAACAACCAAACAAAACTATATTAATATCACAATTAGTTCATCCCCAACGGGTTCCACCAAAACTTTAGATGAGAAAAGTTAGCTACTCATGCTCAAGAACAATAAAACCCAAAGAAAATCATAATAATCAAAATAAAGATCAAAGGAAGAAAATATAAAACTCTAATTGTTGTTTGTCTTCTCACAATGATTCTTGCCTCCTTTTTGTGTCTAAAATACGTCCAATCTCTCAAAAATACCGTTTTTTCATGTATATATACCAAGTAGGGTCGGTCCCAAACAATTATACCTTCTCATATGCGAAAATGGACCTTTTTTCACGCCTGGACGCTCACGGCCGCGGCCAAACGCGGCGCGACCGTGGTCATTTACCAGTACTCTGCTTCTGCATGCGTTCAAGTTCGCGGTCGCGGTTTCGAATGCGTTTTTAACCCTGGTCCGTTCGGAATTTGGAAAAACATAAAAACAAAAGTTGTAGACCTTTGAGTTAGCTTTCCAACCATATATTATATAGCCCAAATGGAGTTCGGAGCAAACAGTTATGTCCATTTTACTAGATAGTGCACAATATGCCTATTCGAGTCTTCGTTTGTTCTTAACTATCAAAGTTGACCCCCGAACACGATCCCGGCTTAATTTCTTGGGCTTTTACTCAGACTTCAAAGCTCCATATCACTTGAATTTATTCCATAATATCTATATAGCTCGGAATCACTCCTACAAGGCATAAAACACACAATTAGTGCAAAACACTAGCGATTAAAGCTCAAACTCAATTAAAGAGCAGTAAATTAGAGTGTAATAAGCGACTAAAATACGTAATTATAGCCTATCATCAACACCCCACACTTAAACCATTGCTCGTTCTCGAGCAATCAAACTACACTTTATATAGACACGACCTTTTTTTAAAAGCAATTCTCCTAACTCATCACACCAAGAATATTTGAAATAGACTAAGCACAAAAGCGTAACATCTTCACCTCAAAATTTGACTCACAAGTACCACGCATTATTCACAGCTCACCCACTTACTCTAACATAGAGGTCACTGACATTACCTTTCCTTCATGAATCAAGTGCCCTCACACAACAAAAGAGAGTAGTTCCACACAATAAAATTTAAGAACACATAGGAACTTAAGATACAAAGAATTCACTCACTCTTAGAAATAACATTCATGTGACACAAAAGATGCACCATAGGCTTGCCCGTAGTGTACTACTCTACTAATCGAGCTCATTCAGTCTAGGATCAAGTAGGACTTTATTTGGTTGTAATGTAGGCCGCGGGACGGGTAAGATATATTTAGATATAAGAGTGACTACACCTCCCTAAACACTTTAATACTTATACTTTAACATTCAAACCCCATACTTATGTCAAACCAAACTCCGCCTTCACATCAATGTTATTACCTCATACTTCTTTAAGCACAATTACATCAAGAGTCACCACTTGTCAAGGAATATTTTTTTTCTTACAACAATACAACTATTTTTTCCTTCTTTTTTTTTCCAAGTGACTCTTACTTTTTCAAAACATCGCACCTTTCTCCTTATTTCGTTAGTTTCACGCAAAAGCCAAATCAACCACCCCACACTTTAACTTTTACACAGTTCATAACGATTCAAGTGCTCATGAGAGGTTAAAAGGTTCAAATAGATAGTTAATTCAAAAAAATGGGTAAGGCTTGTAATGTGGTTGCCAAAGAAACAGGATTACAGGCTCAAAGGGGTTAACTACGATACATAACAATTAGGCGGGTACAATATACATATCTGGCTTAATAAAGAAACGCCTATATCACTTCCAAGACTGAACAAAACTACTATTTCGCTTTGCAAACACACGGGGCAAGTTCTAGACATCAAATAAAATGCACAGAATAACACACAAACCTCACACACACATGGCACTTAACTCACTCAGGATTGGATTCATCAAGACACTCTAGTCAAAACAGTTAAGCAAATTAAAAATCATACAATTTAAGGTACTTATACAAGAGTAAAAACCTGAGCCTAAGCGTCACAACCAAAGTACTCACTATTCTCAAGGCATAACAAAGTCAAGAGATATTGCTTCAATTCAAAACACAACACAATAGCTCCTATTCCTAAAAAAACTAACTACACCCAGTTCAAACAAAATCCTTGGAAAAGAACTGTGGCACAAAGAAAATCAATAGGGAATTGTTACACTACCTAACAAAAGAAAATCTCTTTTTTTAGACTTAAATCCCTCAAGAAAATTGTCTAATAGATCCATCGTCGGGAAAAGTCCAATCTTGTCTATTTTTTAAAAAAAATATTCAATTAAACTAACACAACTAAAATAGCATAGAAAGTCACACAAACAATCTCCTCACTCCACACTTAAAATTGTGCATTGGGGACAATGCACACTCATACATACAAGAGGGTAAAAGAAACTCCCTGGTAGGCCAAAGGCCGAAACACTAGCATCTCATGGGGTACTCAGACTTCTCTCAGGCCTGGTCTTTCATGCGGGTACCTCACACTTAGTTTCAACCAATGGTTTGATGTTGCATCCTTCCAATAGCTTTGCTTTCCATGCTCCTAAAAAAATAAAAAATTGACGCTACAAAAATAATATAATACAAAAATAATAAATAATAAAAATAAAAGAAAGCAGTAAAGATGGGTTGCCTCCCAACAAGCGCTTGATTTAACGTCGCGGCACGACGTGAATCACTTTCTGCCTCCACTTTGAACTTATGAATTGGACCCCAAATTTTGATTCTGCTCTATGATCATGCTCATGGGGTGGTGGAACAAATCTGACTAGCCCAATAAAATAATATAGTATTCTGCACTTCTTGACCTTTAGATGAGATGTGTATTCCCGACTTTCTGACAAGAAGAATTCCAGAGTGTAGGCTTCTTGTTCTTTATTCCTTGACTCCTCAAGTGTCTTGGATGACTCTACTTTCATATCATCATCCAAACACAATGTGAAAAAATGCTTGGAGTGTGTACCAATGCACTCAACTACATAAACTTTAGGATTGTCAACATCCTCAACACTAATGACACTAGATTCAACTAAATACGTATCATCAATGTCCTTGGCTGGAGGAGTTTTTCTTCCCTCTAAGTGCAAGGCTCAAATTCGATCTCCCTTTTCCAAAAGCCTTGGGCTTCAAGAGCAAGTACCCACTCTGCCAAGTCTTCTCCATTAGCTTCATCTAGGTTCATGAGACAAGCTGATAGAGGATCCTCAATGTTCGACCCCGAAAATAGCTCCTTATTCTGCAACAAGTACAACATGTTGTTCGTGATGATTCCAATGTATAGATTGAAAGTGAAGAAAAATTGATTAAACTTAAGAATTTTGTATTTTCCTCCAACTACAATTGATAATACCGTTAATTCCCCGGCAACGACGCCAAAATTTGATCACGCTTAACTATGTCTAATAAAAGACTAAGCGGGCGTTGCAAATATAATCTGAGTATTTGGCCCAAAATCGAATCCCACAAAGAACTAACGTATCAAACGTTGTTGTTAGACTACTAAATTCTCAACAATCCAATTTCCCAAAATTTATAAATATCACTTTGTGTTGTTTATACTACTACAGCTGAACAAAAATAATAAACTAAAGATTAACTAACAATAAGATTTAAACAATGATGATAAAGGTCTAAGGTTATAGTTTCACCCGTTGGTAAAATTCCTTCTTGTGTACTCCCTATAGTTTTGACTTAGTTGTCTCCATCAATCATGAACACTCCAGTTATCATAAATCTCTCTCAAGTAATTATGATAATTTACTAGACGCACTCTCTTAAGTCACGCTAGCTAGATTGCATTACAGTTCACTTTAGATTGCACCCGAGGTATCGTTATTTCTAATCCAACCTCTAAACCCTCGGTTATGACTCTCGCCTATACTCCGGGAGTGATGTTGTTCAAACAACTAATTAAATATGCACTCTCTCTCAAGTTGATACATAATAAATAGGAATAACTAATTGAGGGCCCTTCAATCAACTACAACAAGAACGTAGTTGAACAAATAGAGATTAACAACCAAACAAAACTATATTAATATCACAATTAGTTCATCCCCAACGGGTTCCACCAAAACCTTAGATGAGAAAAGTTAGCTACTCATGCTCAAGAACAATAAAAACCCAAAGGAAATCATAATAATCAAAATAAAGATCAAAGGAAGAAAATATAAAACTCTAATTGTTGCTTGTCTTCTCACAATGATTCTTGCCTCCTTTTTGTGTCTAAAATATGTCCAATCTCTCCAAAATACCATTTTTTCATGTATATATACCAAGTAAGATCGGGCCCAAACAATTATACCTTCTCCTACGCGAAAAGGGACCTTTTTTCACGCCTGGACGCTCGCGGCCGCGGCCAAACGCGGCGCAACCGCGGTCATTTACCAGTACTCTGCTTCTGCTTGCGTCCGCGGTCGCGGTTTCGACCACGTCCTACACCTTGTTCCGTTCGGAATTTGGAAAAACATAAAATATGAAAGTTGTAGCCTTTGAGTTAGCTTTCCAACCATATATTATATAGCCCAAATGGAGTTCGGAGCAAAAAGTTATGTCCATTTTACTAAACAGTGCACAATATGCCTATTTGAGTCTTCGTTTATTCTTAACTATCAAAGTTGACCCCCGAACACGATCCCGGCTTAAAATCTTGGGGTTTTACTCAGACTTCAAAGCTCCATATCACTTGAATTCATTCCATAACATATATATAGCTCGGAATCACGTCTCCAAGGCATAAAACACATAATTAGTGCAAAATATTAGCGATTAAAGCTCAAACTCAATTAAAGTGCGGTAAATTAGAGTGTAATAAGCGACTAAAATACGTAATTATAGCCTACCATCATGTGTTAAGACTATTTGACTGCTTTTTCACCCCATGGGAAAAAGTATATCAAATTTAGTTTGGGGAAGAATCCGCCCTAATCGGATTTTTTGAGGAACGTCGAGAGATAATTGGACTTGATTAGACAATGTGTGGTTGGTAAATAAGGATCGGTTTTTTATCAAGGTACAGAATGTATCGTCAAATATTCAATATGATTCCACAAGATCTAGTTTCGTTTAAACTGAAAGGATCTTCTGATCAATCTAGAGATAATCCTGAGGGTAGCTTTACCGCGATTCTATCCCAACCAAACATGGATAAACTTATCTAAAATTTAATCCCCATGATTATCCATTATTTCTCATAATATACTGTTTTGAAGATGAATAAAATGTATTTACTTCATCCCAAATATATCCAAAGATAGAATAGCTATCTTGCAATGTACTTCAGGGTGTTTGTTAGATGTAACAACTCCCTCAAACCGATGTACTGTTTTGGATATGAATAAAATGCGTGTTTAATTTATTTATTTTAAAAAAAAATGAGCCCTAATGGAACAATGTAAGAAAATTCCTGATTCGCCGAGCTATTATCTGTCACAGAGACGACCAACATCCAGAAAATTATTTGGAAGTGGTGAACGTTGGGAGAAATTTCAAGATTGGAACCCACATTTTAGTGGATGGTAAATCCCAGTAAAAAAAATTTAGAATAGTCAAGTGGCTCAAATTGTTATAAACAGAATTCTATTTAAGGTGAATGTCTATATTTTAGAGAGATCTTAGGGATTTTACTTGATGACTAAGTCATTATTTCCTATAAATAGAGGGTCTTATTCCATTGTAATTCATCCTAAGATTCAATAAGAATTCCCTCTTTTATCGTTTCATAACACGTTATCAGCACGAGACTCTAACCAATTGGGTAGAAGCTTTGGCATTGAGCATTAAGATTGTCAATTGTTCATTAAATTCTGGATTTAAGGTAAGTATTCTACTTTATTTTTATGTTTTAAATTCTTGAAATTCTATAATTTAATTTTAAATGCAAGCAAAGACAATAAACTTTGATTATAACTCTTATAGAGTTTGCAAGAAATTATAACCGCCCGAAATGGTAAAATTTTTATGTCTTGCCATGATCAAATTCATGTATGATTGTGGGCAAAGTAGTGGAAAATCGTCCCATTGAATTTGCTTCATTCTCATTCCCCTTAAGAGAATGTGATAGCAATATCTGATAAGACTGAAAGAAGACAAATTATTACCGTGAAGGTATCAATGGATGTGAACGTGACAATAGACGAAATTATAATCGTCATATTTGTGATAATGAGAATATTAAGAATTCTCAAAATAATCTTTAAAGTAATATTTGTCATCGATTTGACATGAGATTTTGTAAAGCACGTATAGATGACTATGATCCATTCATGAAGTGAATGTGACAACATCTGATTTGAATACATATTCATTCTTGGAAGAATGTGAACGTGTTAGTGGTAGCGGATATACCACACTAATCTCTAAAGGGAGGTTTGAGATGAAGTAAGAAAATAATTTCATTATTATAGCATGAATGGTCATTGATCACGTACCTATTGTGATTAGCCAAAATATTATGGCAATGCGATTATTACATGAAAAAAGTAATAGAAGCAACATATCTTGCCTATAATGATTTTGACCATGAACATAATGGTATAACTTTCTATTTGAAAGAGATTTTTACCATATGGATGTTGATGAATATGTGATAGTACAAAATTAATTGAGAGCTCTAGAAGAGACAATTATTACTATTTTGGAGGAATACAATTGACTGTCATGTCAATTTATTGTGTTGTAGTAAGCCTCAAAGAAACTTATTGAGTTTTTAAAGTATTTGCGAAAGCGGTCTGTTATATTGAGACTATAAATAAAGGAAAGATTTAATATCTTCTATTACTACAACTTGTAGCAGGATAATATGTATGTTAAAGTTACCCGCTTTATTCTCCAGTTTGTACTACGCAAATAAAAGAATATCACAATAAAGTAGATGTTTATTGATATAAAAACTCATATCATAATAAACTTGGAGTTTATTGATAATTGCACAAGTCATAGTATAAACCTGAAGTTTATCAATATTGATAATTTTATCCGGTTGGCATAATTGATTTTAGCGATGTTAATTTAAGTATGATGTGCAAAAATAAAAGAGAATTCACATGGATAAATATTAAAGAACAAGAAAGTTCTTTATGAATTCTCTTATTTTGATTGTTCTCGCGATTATTATACCAACTAAAATTGGTATTGAATCTCATGAATGCTGAAAATATCAAATGTGAATATGCGCTCATTCACCTGCCATGTATACCACATAAGCTGCATCTATGGGATGGTTACATGTGCAATTATCATTAACCCGCAACCTGGTGTTTGCGAGGTAACTTGCTCAAAAATTTAATTTAGAGCATATTCCAAATTTTTTTATTCAAGATAGTTTATCTTGATAAGTTGGTTTACATTACAGTTGGTTTAGCCAAATAATTTATTGAGTGCCTCCACTTAATAGCTAAATAATTGTTTATGAGAACGAGGTTATCTATATCAGTTTGATATACTTTATATACGAAAGTATATTACATTCTCCCCTCACAGGTTCAGGGTCAGGAACCAAATAATTTCATCTTATTATTATTGATGTTCTATGCATATTTTGATTAACACCATAACGTACAAAGATGAGTTCCCAAAGTTGAGGAAGCAAGTTAGTTTTTCTAACATAAGGAGGAGAGATGATAAACATTTGAAAATTACGTGGAATGAATTATCAATTCTCTATAAGCATGATATTGTGATAGCGAGGATTTTCAAGGTTCAACATATTCATTGAAGTTAATATGGATGATTTATTCATCAAATCTCTAGTGACGTCAACCTTCAAGAGGTTAGTGCACAAGACTGGAATGCGAAGGCTCAAAGATGTGAATTGGTGCTCTCATCAAGGGAGTTAATACGCGTTGCACTCTTTTTTCCTTACAAGGTTTTGTCCCACTGGGTTTTTCTTGCAAGGTTTTTAACGAGGCAACCAAAAGACGTATTGTTAGATATGTGTACTTTTTTTCCTTTACTAACATTTTTTTTTTCACCGGGTTTTATTTTAATTAAGGTTTTAACGAGGCACACTATTTGTTGAATAGATATTCACAGGGGAGTGTTATAAATAGAATTATATTTAAGGTGAATGTTTATATTTTAGAGAGATCTTTGGGATTTTACTTGGTGACTAAGTCACTATTTTCCTATAAATAGAGGGTCTTATTCCAATGTAATTCATCCCAAGATTCAATCAGAATTCCCTCTCTTTCTCTGCAATATTGTTCTTCTTCTTTTATTGTTTCATAATGTAAATTTTAAATTCTTATTTCTGTTAAAGAAATTCTATCTTTTTTTTACATATTCATCACATATAATTTAATACAAAATTATTTTATACCATAATTTTTAAATAATATAATAATTTGTAAGAAAATATTATAGATTATATATATTAACGAATAATTCAAATAAAAGTGAACTCATTAAGATACAAGATAATTAAATACATATTACATTATGGTAAAATTCAGATTAATTATTACATAAATATTAAATTTACACCTCTAGTATACTCATAAATGATCTATTAATGCATTATGAAGTGCAAAATAAACATTTTTGTCCTTAATTTTTTTTTGTCGAGCTACAAATTGCTCAAATCGGTGATTGTCATCTACTATCATTTCTACCGTTGGAGGTGGACATTCTCAATCATCTTGAATTGCACGAAATTAATTTATCAAAATTACACGCCAAAGTTAAAATACAAAAATCAATATTATAAAGATATTACATAAACATAATCATATATATATAAAGAGATAAATTAAAAGAATTAAATAACAAAAATAATAATAATATAAGGATGAATAGTAATTGAAGAGATAAATAGTATCATTCCAAATTTGAAGTAACGCTATTCATTCTCATTTTAAGGACAAAAAGAGAGAAGCTTTAGAGTCATATTTTGATAAAAATAAATACATTATGAAAAAATGGGGAAGGGTTGAAGATGCCGTTACACACGTAACAATTGGAGGTATCTTAAGCTCCTAGAGCTGTATCTAACTGTTGTATAATAGGTTGGGTAGTTTGGTTTATGAACAAGTTGTACATACCTAAATCATAATGAGAGGTTATAATACGGATAATGATGATAAGATTTTATCAAAATGAAAAAGTAATAATGTAAAATATGTGTTCAATTTTTATACAAAATAAAATTTAGATAAATTTTTATTTCCAATTTTAATCTTGGCTTTCTCGTCGGAGTTGGGGAAATAGATTCGGTGAAGGGCATCTTTGCATTTTAATATTTTATTACTTTTATATCCTGAAACTAATAATCCCGATATTATCACACATGCTGCCCGACTTTTCGTTACCTATTGTATTGTATCGTATTATTTTTAAATAAATATTTATTTTGATTGTTATTAAACATTTATTGTATTATTAAATTCGTCGTAACGTAACGATGAAATATGTCACTTTATGTAACGTCCGATTTGATTTAGTCGGGTCATTCTCATGTCTTTTTCTCTCATCTCACTCTTTATTATTTTAAATAATTTTATTTTATCATTTACCATACCTTTTTATATAATAACTTTATGTTGTATTATAATTTATTTTTATAATATTATAAATTTATTCTTTATACGTAATACTATGAACTAACAGCAAATAATATAATGTTCCAATCATTATATTTATCAAATGATATAGTACAATATAATATTGCCAAATAATTACAAGTTTTGTCAGAATAAAAAAAGGTTTAAATTGAAAGGTGACGGTTCTTCCAAACTGAAAGGCGTTAAAATTTATGCAAAGCCAGCAATTCAAAAGTTGTGAGTTTTAACAACAGGAAAAAACAAGCAGAGGGAGTGGAGCTTCTCAGTTATCGTGCAGGTACTAAATATGTTTCCTCAAATTTTGCACTCAAAATATTTTTTTGTCAGATCGTTTCCTTTGTATTACTTGTTCTGCTTCCGGCCAGTGGCGGAGCCACAGGCACCAAAACGCCTTAAAATTACAGTTTGTAGTTTGATAATTTTTTTTAAATATTAATATATATACTTAAAAGGGCAGCCCGATGCACTAAGCTTACGCTATGCGCGGGCTCCGAGAAGGGCTAAACCACAAGGTTTATTACACGCAGCCTTACCCTGCATTTCTGCAATAGGCTGTTTCCACGGCTTGTATCCCTGACTTCCTGGTAATATGGCAACAACTTTATATATACTGTATAGTGACATTCCTTGACTTGTTGATGAGTTTATTTCTTTATATTTTGACTCTCTTTAATGAAAATCTTGGCTCCGCCGCTGCTTCCGATCTCGCAGATTCACACAAATTACCATCTTCCATTTCTGTTTTTTTCTTCAGCCTGTGGAGGATCACCATCCATAAGTTCACATTTTTCATGTTTGCTGTTTGAATTAGTGGGAAAATTCCGGGGCTTTTTTTTAAGAAAGAAGATTCTGGAGCTGTAATATTTTGATATGTCTGATAGTTGAACTCGTCCGATCACATGATGTGATGTCTGAATCTGAATTATAATATGGTTTAGTTCCTAATCTTGATGCTCTTATATGCATTTGCTGCTACCCCTTTATCTTGGTTTTTATCTTCCTTGTTAGAAAAGACTTGTTGTCTGGATTAAAAAAAGTTAAGTGATTAAATGGAATACACACAAATAGTTCAATTTCCAAAATAATAACATTTTCTCAAGTTTCTTCATTCATAGTCCTTGTACAACACCCTCTTCTGACACGTTTAGCTAGCGTTTCGCCATAGATTGATTTAAGTGAAGTTTTGTTTGAAGATGAAAATGTGTTTGGACATAAGCTTTCAAAACATATTTCACTTTTTTTTTTTGGAAAAACCATGAAAACATGACTTATACCCACAAGTTTTAAAAACTATCACAAATACCCAACATTCATTATATTATCGCAGACCATAGTACAACAACAACTATCCAGTAAAGTCCCACAAAGAGGGGTTTGGGGAGGGTAATGCGTACGCAGACCTTACCCCTATCCCGATAGGGCAGAGAGGCTGTTTCCAATCGACCCTCGGCAAAGGGAAATAGAAACAAGAAAAGAAAAGAAAAGACAATTCATTAGTAACTCCAGCAGAAATCATAGAAATAGTAAGAAATAGTAACTTAAGCATAAAATCATAAAATAAATGACATGCAATGATATTAGCCAGAAACTACCGTCCGGGGGCTCGATAAATTCCGCACGCCATCTATGGTAAACCCTATCCAACCCCGCCTCACCCCGGGAATGAAGTATGGAAAGTTCTAGTACCCCCTATCCTACCACCCTGATGCTTGACCTCCAGACTTTCCTATCAAGGGTCATATCCTCGGTAATCCGCAGTCTTGCCATGTCCTGCCTAATCACCTCTCCCCAATACTTCTTAGGCCGCCCTCTCCCTCTTCTCGAACTCACCACCGCCAACCGCTCACACCTCCTCACCGGGGCATCAATAAATAAATTTGGTACAAAATTATCATTTTTATTATGAACTACTTAATATACTATCAGATGACCGCGAAGACGAAGCAGCATTGATACAAGATAATAAATTGTGGGCTCTTTTATAAAATACAAAAGTTTGGGGCAATTTTTAAAAAATATAATAGTGATATTTTGGCCCAAAACCAGCGCTTGAGCTGGTTTTGGGTTTTGGGAATTTGCCAAAGTGTAGCTAAAATCTATGGCCAAACATGTATTTGCCAATATATATGCTAAACGGGTCCTTAGTATGAAGTAGACAGAAGAAGATAAAAGTTCAAGAATCAAAGAAATGTAAGATATGAATGCTTGTGTGTGCAGGCTAAATGGCAGGAGAACCAGTTAATGTGAATGAATTCCAAATGCTTGCTAGGCAAGCCCTTCCAAAGATGTACTATGACTACTATACTGGAGGAGCTGAGGACCAGCACACCTTAAAAGAAAATGTAGAAGCATTTCGTAGAATCACGTAAGTTTGTAATTTCTTAGACTTGAGTTGACAACAGACATATATATATCGAACACTAACTTTTCAGAAACTCAGTATTCGGCCAAGAATACTTGTTGATGTGAGCAGGATAGACATGTCAACAGCTATACTCGGTTACAAGACATCCGCTCCTATTATGATTGCCCCAACCGCCATGCATAAATTGGCACATCCTGAAGGTATGTATTAAGATCAATTATCACCCCTAGTCGCATAGCTGAAAACACTATGTAGCTCTGATTCAAGAAAGCCGTTAAACTATTGCCAGGAGAAGTTGCAACAGCTAGAGCCGCTGCAGCATCTGATGTTATTATGGTAGTAATATTTTTCTAAACCAGATCAATTTCCAATTCTTGTATGTGGATAGTATTGAATTCTCTTGGTTATAGGGACTGTCATATATGTCAACCTGCACAGTGGAGGAGGTTGCCTCTAGCTGTGATGCTGTTCGCTTCTTCCAAATATATGTAATTTTATTCTTCCTAACAATCAAGATCTCCGTGTATCTTTATTCTTTTTTAAATTTTGTGTTTTGAAGCAGAAGGTTCTTTTGTCAATAGGTTTACAAAAGGAGGGATATAACAGCACTTATGGTACAAAGAGCTGAGACGAATGGGTTCAAGGCTATTATTCTTACTGCGGATACCCCGAGGCTTGGTAGAAGGGAGGCTGATATAAAGAATAAGTAAGCTATATATCATTTTGCTAGCGTTCAAGTCTAGCAAAACTCCTTTTCGTCCTTCTTCTTCAACCATATCTGGATAGAAATCAGTTTCATCATTCAGTACTTTAAGAAATTTAAAGAATTCCTATAGTTTTGGTAATCATGTGTTAATCTTGAAAGAGAGGAGTTACAATTGCAGGATGGTTGCACCTCAGTTGAAGAACTTCGAAGGTCTTATATCAACTGAATATGTCGATGTAAGTAAAACCATACTAGATTGAAGAATATAGTGTACAATAGCAATGCTTCTGTACTCATTCGTGTGCTACTGGTTTATATGGGTTCATGTTCTCACTCATTAGTTTGATATGCAGAAATTCCGTTAGTCATCATATATCTATCTTGAAAATGGTGTAGATTTTGCTTACATCTACTAATAAAACTCTGCAGGACAACGGCTCAAATATTGAAGCCTTTGCTGCTGGAACTTTTGATGCTTCGTTGTGTTGGAAGGTACGGAATTTTACATTTATTCTTTTGAGCAAAGCTACACCTCAAGGATGACTTAAACTTGTGGTCCTAGAACGAACATTTTGGTTGAGGATGTCAATGTATGTTAAAAGAAGTAAAATTGCTGGAGCTACAAAAGTACATTATAGAAGGATGGGAGTGTCATTTGTTACTAACTACAAATACGATCAACTGTACTCCCTTTTGATCCCTTGATGCTACAATATATTTTCAGGATATCGCGTGGTTGAAATCAATTACCAAGTTGCCAATTCTGATTAAGGGCGTTCTGACTTCTGAAGATGGTATTTATCACTGAATCCTAGATAGCTGCATAGTTTAGGTTTCTTCACTGATTATGTCTATACGAACATGGGCAAGGCAAAAAATAGATGTACAAACATCATGAAGAATGTAGGAAATATTGTTGCACATCTTTCAAGGAGAAATTTTCAGAATGAAATGATAGTGAAATTCAAATAGCTGACTCCGACTTACTTTGGGATCGAACTGTTGTTGTTGTTGTAAGGTCTCACTATTTGACTCTTTCGGCTAAAGACTTGGAATGTACAACTACTTTTTGCAGCAATAAAAGCCATTGAAGTAGGAGTTGCAGGAATTATTGTCTCTAACCATGGAGCTCGGCAACTAGATTATGCTCCAGCTACTATTTCTGTTCTTGAAGAGGTTATTCCGTCTTCCTGGTATATTTGACGTTATCTTTTACTAAATGTTGGTAAGTTCACTGGATTACAATTTTAGACTTTTAACGTGGCACATTAAAGGGTATCCCGGTGCACTAAGATCCCGCTATGCGCGGGGTCCGGGGAAGGGCCAGACTACAACACAAGGGTCTATTGTACGCAGCCTTACCCTGCATTTCTGCAAGAGGCTGTATCCACGGCTTGAACCAGTGACCTACGGGTCACGTGGCACATTGAATAAAATATATTAGGCCATTGTGGACAATTTAAGCACAAAAATTTTCAGTATAGAACATTCAAAGTAAAATGGATTATCATGCAGAGGCGGGGCTAGGATTTGAAGCTTATGGGTTTGAGATTCTAGTTCTTTCGAGTTAGTGGGTTCTAAATTAATAGTTTGTATATATTCAATAAATTTCTTAAGACAAATATAGGATTCGAACCAAAGTATCTTAGTTCGGCCGAACGTGTAATCAACACACTGGCTCCGCCCCTGGTATCATGGGCTTTTCAGTTTTATGTTTATAGCTTCTTCATAGAAAACAAAAAGAAGGGAAGCTTTGTGATCTTTCTTAGTGAAAATTAAACTAGAGATATAAGATGCTTTGGAGGAATTATAGAAGTTTTATGCCTGTCAAATGTATAGTAAGGACTCTTGGACATGGTTGAATGTGGCTGCCTGTCGTGTTTGAGTTCCACAGCATGATATTAGGTCCTTATATCAATCTAGTCATGCGAGAGTCATCTGGAAAGAAAAAAAAAGGCAGCCCGGTGCACCAAGCTCCCGCTATGTGCGGGGTCTGGGGAAAGGCAGGGCCACAGTGGTCTGTTGTACGCAGTCTTACCCTACATTTCTGCAAGAGACTGTTTCCACATCTCGAACCCGTAACCTCCTGGTCACATGGCAGCAACTTTACCACTTACGCCAAGGCTCCCCTTCCGAGAGTCATCTAAGCCATCTGAATTAATATAATGGAAGAGGGATTTGGTCCTATTTGTTTCAAATTCACAAGTCTAATCATTTGCATTTGTTTGGATATCTAAGAAAATTTGGATTTGAAACACATAGTGAATCACATAATTGTTCTTAATCTCCAATGGTTTCAGGTGGTCCATGCTGTTCAAGATAAAGTTCCGGTTTTCTTTGATGGAGGAGTAAGGCGAGGAACAGACATATTCAAGGCCTTAGCACTAGGCGCAAAAGCTGTTCTGGTAAACTTAACTTATTTGAAAGTTCTTACCTTTTTCCAGTTTGTTAAGCTTTAGATTTTTTCTTCCCTGTAATCTAAAACAATATACCCGGAAACAGCCTCTCTACCCCCTCTGGGGTAGAAGTAAGGTCTGCGTACACTCTACCCTCCCCAGACCCCACTGGTGGGATTTTACTGGGTATTGTTGTTGTTGTAATCTAAAACAATATACCTGCAGATTGGTCGAGCGGTTGTGTATGGCCTGGCTGCAAAGGGGGAGCTTGGGGTAAAGCAAGTTATTGAAATGCTCAAGAATGAACTTGAGTTGACAATGGCTCTTTCTGGCTGCTGTACTATCAACGACATTACCAGAAGCCACGTGAAAACCGATAAAGAAATATACTGTAGGATGTAGTTTGTATCGTCACAGGATAGGGGTAAGGTCTGCGTACACACTACCCTCCCCAGACATCACGAAGTGGATGTGAGAGAATATTGGCTATGTTGTTGTACTGTAGGATGTAGTTTCGTCGTGGAAGCAGCTAAGTATATCCTTTAAATACAGGGCATAGCTCCAACTCTACAATTGTTTCACATTATGTGAAATTTTAATGAAGCTGGTGGATGATCTCTGCTTTCCCTTAAATCCTTAGTCCATTAAATTGGCAAGTTAAATAATTCTTGTTCTTATATGGACAAATGTAATTCAGACTGGCTGGACAAGCAACTACAGGGGAATTAAAAAATGTTTCAGCATACAGGAAATATGTTTGAATATCGGTCACGAGTCACGAGCAATCCGTCATTTCTCTATACGAGCTTAGACACAGCTAGTTTTCTAAATACAGTAAATGTGTACGCAGACTTTATGTCTTGCTGCTTGTGCTGGACGATATGTTGCAAAGACAACTTCAGAAAGAATGAAGGTGATGCGGTTGAGGTATTATCACTTTTGGCGCGCGTCAAAACTTGTGGAATTTTTGGTATATAACATACAGTATAAAAATTTTATATATTTCTTCGGCTATTATTTTTACATCGGCTATACAATGTCATTTTTCTGATGCGATTCATAGCATTTGTTACCTTACTACACCCTCACAGCTTCAAAGTTTCAAACTCAATAGGACAAGAGAGTTAAAGAACGATAGCTCACGTGTTTGAGCAAGGTACTCAACCTTAGGAGAGGGTCTTTAATGTGAATTGCGAACAACACACAAGGTAGGAAAGGGTCTTTAATGTGAATTGCGAACAACACACAAGGTAGGCGCCTACAGACTCTGATAAAGCTCCAATCAAGAAGAAAGAAAATTGTATACCGCACCTTCCCTCATGGGAGAACCGAGCAAGGTACTCAACCTTAGGAATTGCGAAAAACACACAAGGGTTGATATAGATTGAAACATAATCTGAACAGGAGCACAAGTCTAGAATTGCGGTATGAAAGATCAGCCTTCCCAATTATATGTTACTCCCTCCGTCCAATTTATGCGGCACTATTTGCCTTGACATGGAGTTTTAGAAAGAAAGGTAAGACTACTAAAATTGTGATCTAAAATAAGCCTCAAACATTTGTGTGGTTAAAGATCATCTCACTGAAATTAACCCAAGTTAAAATGAAAAGTTTGAAATTAAACTGTTTCTTAGGACAAACAAAAAAGAAAATGTGCCATATAAACTAAAACAGATGGGAGTAAGTTTAAGGCCACAACAAGGTTTGAACTCATAATGTGCACTGAATCCACACATCAACCGAATTCCAGCAGCAAAATAGCTATCTTGGATATGCAAGGAAAAGAAAAAGCCTCAATTTCTTAATCCCAAGCAATGATGCTGCATTCCTACAAAGGATGGATCAGCCACAGGCGAAAGTTCTTAGCCGAATCCACAAGAGACCTTTTGGCCTCTCTCCACAGCTTCACAAATCATGTATAATCAAAGATCTTTTTTGCAACTACTTATTATGCAGTATGCTAATATCATACAGTTATAACTAAGAGTTCTAAGAGAGATACGAGGCGCGCCCAAACTGTTAAAGGGTAACCATTAAATGGAAAACAGCGCGTTACCAAGCAGACCTCTAACAGAAACGTAACGAACCCTGTGACTAAAAGAGATTGCTCCAATAGTTGCATCAAAGTTCCAAAAACACAACTAGAATAATGGTGCAAACGCTGCAGTATACACTCACCCTACTAAATCAAAGACTCAAAATGCGCAGCTTATGGGTATTCATACACGTGAGAACCACATTACCAACCCGTAATAATAAAAACAAAGCACAAGAGAACCTAGACTTCGTAAGAATTCATCTAGTCCAAAGAAAGGCAATGGTATGCCAAAAGCCAAATTTCTACACATCACTGATAATACATGAGCTGCTGGGCAGCAACATTCTGGAAACCACCATCATATATAGCCTGGCTTGCTCCAGAGGCACCCATTCCCATTGATGCTTGCTTCAGAGGATGTTGACCCTGGGGTTGCATGAGGGAATGGACACCAGCCATCCTGCTCATAGCTAGCTGCCGTTCATAAGCCAAAAGGTCAGTCGCAGAGAGGCCTAATGGTGCAGCGGCTGGCGGTGGGAGAGGATTCGAGGCTGTTCCAGGTGGAGTTGGTTTGTTACCCCAAGAACACTGGAAATACACACATCAAATAAAATTGGTTAGTAAGATCAGTATCATCCTATATTTAGCAAAAGAACATATCAGAATCCAATACAGTGACTTGCAAAGCAACTGTAATACTAGAAAAGGCCACCTTCAGGTAGAATGATGTACCTTAATCTGTCTGCCACACAGAATTGATTGAGCATTTCCCATTTGAATTGCCAAAGCTGCCTCATCATGGGTGCTGTATCTCACAAAACCAAATCCTTTATCACGTTGAACCCGAACTTCCTCTATCACTCCTGCACCAAGGGCATAAAAGTGGCGATGGAGATCGAGTTGTGTCACCTGAAACAAATGAAAGCAAAAGGGCTAAGTCCTTCCAAAAGCACAAAGGCACTTCAAGACCTGAGCAGGGACAAAGGGCAAAGGCACCCTGTGGTTTACTCCTAAAAGGTCACACTATTATCATTTTCTGTACGGGCAGAAAAGTGAGTGAGAATATCTTACCAGAGGAGCAAGATTACCCACATAGACAGTTGTATATTGTGGGTTGTTTTCAGGAGCATCACCGTTTTCTGGCTCTTTACCCTCTTCTGCAACAGGAAAAAGGCATTCATTAAGAAGGCCAGAATCAATTTCAAGAACTAAACCCTCTGAATCCAGCCACCGTCCAAACAAAACCTGAAACAAGCTATTGGATAATTCTCTCTACCAAATTTAAGGACTTGTCTTTAAGGTCCAGAAAATTGTACACACCTGATGATCCATGAGTTAATTCCACGATACTTTTGGCGTCTGATCCCTGCTTGTCGTCATTCGCATTGGCACCTTTTGTGGCCCAGTTACAACGTATCTGTCTACTACCAAGCCATTTCCCTTACAGCAACATAAAGACAAAGGGTAAAATAAGACCTTCTAGCTCTCAATTACTCTGAAATAATCCAACTTGTGCAGCAATCAGTAAAAAGGTAACTGAATACAGAGAACTTTTGTGTTAACTTACCAGTTAAGTCATTGATTGCACTTTGAGCATCCTGAATAAAAGCAATAAGATTAAATGGGAACAAAGCTGTGCATCACCCGAGAGATAAATTTGGAAACCAAAAGCAGATAAAAGGATACCTGTTGATTGCGGAAAGAAACAAATCCAAAACCCCTAGAACGCCCAGTCGTCTGATCCCACATTACCTTAGCATCACTATCAATAGGAAGGGACAATTAGCCACTATATATACACATTTGAGTACACAATAATTATTTTTTGTTAAGTTTATTTGACACTTTCTACGTTAATATATATTAACCATGACAGAGCACCTTCTTAGGGAGGCATCCAGGAGGAGGAGATACTTACGAGCAACTAGGGTAAACAGAGAAGCAAGCAAACAACATGGCATCAGTAACTTCTGGGCTCAAATCGCCAACAAATATATTGAAGTGACCTGCAAAAAGAAGAATATCATACTACACAAATTCACAAACTTCAACACAACATAATGGGCCAAATGCGAAGTCAAGAATTGCACTTGTACAAAAACAGAAACTGAACGCACCTGAAGTATCCTCCCTCTGTCCACTGGCATAGGCCCAGTTAACTTTGATAGGCTGCCCAAACCTAAAAATAAAAAGGTATGAGCCACAGTGAAAAGGAAAGAGGCCTACAGTAAAAGCACAAAGATAACGAGCCTACTCACAGGTGCCTTCCATTGTGAGTAGCTATAGCAAGTTCAGCTGATCCTCGGTCATAGTAATGAACAAAACCATAAGATGACTGCACGAGACAAAGCTATGTCAATTAGAGAATCATATGAAAAGAAAAATGCCTAGAAACACAAGTAGAAGAAAAGGAAGCACCTATAGAACATAGTAAACGTAGCCACAGAAAATGTTGGCAAAGTTGCATGAAGAGAAAAGATGTACCTTATCCTTCCTTACAAGTTTGCACCCTTCAACCGGACCAGTACACGAAAAAAGTTCCTGAAGAAGAGTTTCGCCCACCTGTGGATGAATATTCCCAACATACCTGCATTTTATCAGAAAAGAAGAAACTAGGAAATCATAAAAAAGAAAAAAGAACAAAAGAAGAAATAATGAATCTATTAGGACCTCCTCCAGTAATTAGATCACAACAGTATGCATATTAACTTGCCACCAAATTCTATGTTGCTTGGATACGAGTGTGGGCACCCGACACAGGAGTGGATTTAGAAGTTGGATTCTTCATCACCTAAATCTTATGATTCAGGGACACAGATAGGAATAAGGCTAAGGGTGTTAAGACACAACCAATAAATGTATATTACCAGATATATAAGTAGGTATTACAATTAATTGAAGTTATTAAATTAAAGCTAGTTACTAGTATAATTAAATTCTTTGTGAACACTTAATATATTATTCATAAGTTATCTCGTATAATAGCAAAGTGTTCTAGTACTTTATGCAAACACAAAATCCAACCAAATACCCGATCAACCTATACTTCTTGGCTACTGGTGTATTCAAAGCACCAAAGTTAGGTTGAAAAAATCCAGTGTGGATCCCACACCCACTCCCAAATCACCAAGAACTTTGAAAGAATCCGAGCAACGTAGCTAAATCATGACCGTAATTATGTAAAAATCAAGACAGGCAAATGTAAACGGGAAAGCAATGGCAGAATATAACGGGAAACTGAAGCACATAAAAAACATCAGTTTATAAGAAACGCTTCGCAAGTTCCATGAAGTCTAGCAGAGGAAAACACAAACAAGATATGATCCAAAAAATAACACTCACACACTGCGGCATGTACTTGGATCAAACCCAGGAGGTAGATTTCCACTTGGTATCTGCAACAAATTACATACAAATAAAATTAGAATTAAATAAACAAATATAAAGCCATGTCAGAAATCCCAGGAACAACATCCAGGAAAGTACCAAGTAAAAGAAAAGAGAGTAGATAAACGTTCCAAGTAAAAGCTGTTGTATCCTTTCGTCAATCTTTATTGACAGTTCTCCTCAAATACCCAGCACTACCTCAATCCACTCACCAACCCCCCCCCCCCCCCCCCCCCCCTCTTTTTCTTTTTTCTTTATTTGGCTTCATTATCTGAAGCTGCATAATTCCCCTACTATATTAAGAGCTGTTTACAAGCTTCATACTTGACTAACAAGCCGCTTTGCTAAAGAAGATAGCTCCCCAACTGAAAATATCTACTTGAACATACCCTACATGGCAACTCAAAAAAGAAAACAGTTTCAGAAGCAATGAAATGCATAAACTCTCTATGCCCCAAGAAACCAGATTTAAATTCAAGACAACCTTATTTTGCATTTTCTTAGTGTAAAGTTGTTAAAATAAGGAAAAGTGTAAACTCATGGGTCATAAATAACTGCGTGTGATAATTTAAGTCACATTAACCAATTCAGTTAATTACTAAACTGTAATAAAACTAAAAGGATAAACCTTTATAATTGCAAGTGATTAGATAAAAAAAGAAATTCATTGGTACCTTTGATACAGTTATTAGGTAGGAGCAGAACAAATTGTCAAAGATTAGAATGTAGAACATTAACAACTGTTGCCAAAGAAGATAGATTTCTTGCACTCTTGCATATGGTTTATTCATAAAACGAAATTTTGAGCACCCAAGAGTGTGGTGTAGTGGTCAATGAGGTGGGAGGAGAATCATAAGAGTTCAAATACCGGCGGAGGTAAAAAAAAAAGTATAATATTTGATTTCTTTCCATGTCTAAGCCTTGGTGAGCTGAGTTATGGTACCTGTGCTAGTGTAGGGCTCACTAGCAGGTACCCGGTGTAGGAGCGGAGGTGCTCACGAACCAGCCCTGACACCACCACCATTAAGAAAAACGAAAATGGAAGAAAAAAATCTATAAAGCAGCCAATAGTACAACATACATCCGAACCCTAAGTTTCTATCAGGTCAAAACAACAACATAGTATTAAGGAAACAAAAAAGTTCGCTTCAAGTTTGTTCAACAAAACACAATATAACAATGACTTTGACCCCTAAAATACCTAAAATCACTAGACCTCAAATCCCATTAATTCGACGGTAATAAAACCTAGACGGCTAGAACGATCAACGTAATGATAAAACGAAATATGAACAAATTAATCGAAAATACACTCAAATAAACGAAAACGTGGAAAATTTAAAAACCAAAAAGGAACCTGAGGAGCAGCTAAGAGGCCAGGGTGATAAAGGGACTGTTGTTGAAGAAGAGCTTGTTGCATCAAGGCTGCTTGCTGTTCTTGCTTTAACCTCTGATTCAGCATTTTCTTAACCACTTGATCAAGATCGGACGATGATAGAGTTTCCGGCAACCGGACGGTGAAAGTGTCTCCAAAGAAGAAGAAGAAAAAAAGAAAAAAAGAAAAGGAAAAAAAGAGAAATAAATGATCTAGAAAAGAAGCTAGTAGAGTGTTATTTATAGAAGAACAAGGCTTATTAGAACGACCCGCTGACTTTTTTGGGCTAAATTAAGATTGTCTAGATGTGGGCTGGACCAATTTTTGTTGCTGTTGAACTCCATTGTTTCGGCCCGGATTTATCCAATTTCTTTTTGAGCCCAACATCGGTTCAATCAAGAAAATTTTACCTCCTACCGCAAAGGTTGATACCTTATTTATTATAAATAAATATCCTTTAAAAAAGTTATGTCCTATAACTACCTTTTAATTTTTATAGCAAAATATCTATTTATTGACACTTTCTACCTTTAAGTCATTAAATACACTGTGTATTATTTTTCTCTCTCACTCTCTCTTCTCTCTCCTCCTTTCTCTTTCCTCTTTCTTCTCTTTTCCCTCCGGTTTTTTCATCCCCTGCTTTTAGAAACCCTAGCAAGGGTTGTGTTCCACCAACGACAGATCCAGCCGGCGACCACTTCCTCCTTCCTTGTTGTGTCACCCCTAACCCCCTCCTCCGGCTCAAAGTTGTCTCCCAATGCTTTGTATCTCCATGCTATTTAGACCAATACTTGATGATCCCTCAAAGTCGTCTTCATATTTTTCTGCAGAGGACCGAGAATCTGCCATTAATTGCCTCCGGGAGTCACTGGCACCTTGTGCGTTGGATGCATATCCAGTAGGTCCCCTGCATATTCTTTTAATTTCCGCTATCAACAATTGTCTTCATTTAACCGGCAGCGACGCCCCATATGGCAGCGCCATGGATACCGTTGGATTGGGGACGGAGTTTGGGGCTGAGAAACTTGAAGAGTCTGTTACCCTTTTTTTTCATTGTATTTCAATGTATCTCGTTGTATTCCGTGTATTTCATTGTATTCACTGTCCTTTTTTTTCGTTGTATTTCATTGTATTCACTATCTCGCTGTATTTCATGAATGTATTCATATGTTTTTCTTAATTAATATAATTTATGTATTCAAATGTATCTGTAGTGTGTATTCATATGTTTTTGCACTATAGATGACCTGCTATACTTCATGTATTCAATGTATTTTTATGTATTTAATTGTATTCAATAAAGTTATATAATTTCGTTATATAAATCTATTTGTAAAGATACCACTAACAAATATTTTAGTAAAGATACCACTAAAAAAAAGAAAGGATGGATTGAATCTCTGAAGATTGCTCTGTTTTTTGGGTGTTTCCAGTTGAGAATCTTTTCTATAACTGAAAATACAAAATTTGTGTGTTATAATTGAGTTTGTTGAGTTATATTAGGAGTCTATCGCGTTAATTGATTCACTTACCATTTTTAAACAACTGAAGACCTTTTTTTCGCAAATTCCGTTACTGTATTCACGAATACAGCTCGCAAATACAGTCGAATACATTCTCTGCTTAGCTGGACTTCCCTGTTTTCTGCCGAGATTTTTTACTGTATTCTTGAATATAATAGCAAAAATACATCGAATACAGTCTATAACAACTGAAAATATAGCTATAGGAAGATTAAACATAGTGGTTTCTGAAAATTTCTCTTAAATCAATTCCTATATTTGGGTTTTAAAAAAAGTAGCACGATCTAGCTAGTTTTCGGACTGGTCATTCAAAAATAGCCAACGCTTGCAAAGTCATGAAAAAATAGCTACTATTTTACTGCAACACGGAAAGTTCAAGCATAAATATATTGGAGATTGGAGCACCTGTGTATGAACTTTCAGCATATTATGCTAGACCGAGTCCAGTATACTTATGCTGGAGTTCCAGCATACTTATGTTTGAACTCCAATATAATATACTGGAGTCCTATTTGAACTCGAGCATACTTATTTGAACTCCAACACACTTGAGTATTTTTTGGACTTTGAACATTGTTTTCGTTCGGATTTATCTTTATATAAAAAGTGGTTAAAATTCAATTACTTTTGAAATTGTGGCTATTTTTGAATGACCATGTGTAAATCTGGTTATTTTTGAATTTCTACCCATATTTGGTGTGGGTGTAGTTTTCAAGAAGAAGATTTAACCTAAACGGAAGTCCACTCAACTACTTAAACTGAAAATAACCGATGAACGTATAAAATTTGAACAATCAATGTATAATATGTGTATAACCATGTATATTAGTGTATAATCTATGTATACTGACTAACAAAAGTAAATTGTAAAACAAGCCTGCTGAATGCATAAAGATCCCTTTCAAGAAGTAAGAAAAATGTGTTAATATTTTATGGGAAATTTTCACAAACCAATATTGTTTAGTGGTTATTAGCTAGTTGTAGCTACCATTTACTACATTACTTCGTATAGCTCGGCGTGAAACAGGGGATTACAGCTAGACAGATTACTGTATTCGACTGTATTTACGGCGTGAAACAGGGGATTACAGCTAGACAGATTACTGTATTCGACTGTATTTACGGCGTGAAACAGGGGATTACAGCTAGACAAATTATTGTATTCCACTGTATTCGAATGTATTCACGATATGCATTTGTGAATACAGTAACGTAAATAGCGCAATTCATGGTCTATTCAACTGTTTTTAAACGGAAAGTGAATCAATTAATACAAATAAACTCCTAATATAACTCAACAAACTCAATTATAAATATGAATACATAAATACATCTGAATACATAAATTATATTAATTAAAAAAACATATGAATACATTCATGGAATATAGAGAGACAGTGAATACAATGAAATATATGGAATACAACGAGATAAATTGAAATACAATGAAAAAAAGACAATGAATACAATGAAATACATAGAATACAGCGAGATATATCGTAATACAATGAAAAAAAGGTAACAGAATCTTCAAGTTGCTCAGCCCCAAAGCTCCGTTGTCTTTGTTCAAGAACAACCCTAATGTCGTCTCGTCAAGAGGGCCGCAATTCTAACTCGAAACGTCATTGTTCCTGTTTCGATCAAGAACCCGGTCCAAAGAGATTTAGGAAGAACAGTAGAATTTGAAAATTCCAAAGAGATCACAAACGCCACTATTCCTGTTCCGCTTGAGCGTTTGTTGCAACTTGTCGTAGCCAAGCAGGCGTGTTGATTGTTGCAGTTTGTTGTGTCCCTTCTTTATTCTCCTAGTAGATTATGAAAAAGTTGATGATGGGATTAAACGACGATGCGCGCCACTTGGATTTCCTTTAGATTTTGTTCGCGAGATGTAATAATAGATTCGTGACACATCTAGTCAGGAGGATCAAGTGCAAGCACCTTGGAATTCTTTTGGGCAAACAATTTTGAAAATTGAGAGAGAGAATGAAGATGAATCAGTTGATAATGGAGGTTGTATTCGTGGGGAAGATACTGGGTTGAGAGAGATAGTGGTGAGAGAACGTGAGTTTAACAAAATTGTATACAATACCGGTGTTATTGGGAGAGAGAGAATAGAAAGTATGAGAGAGAAAAATATTTCACACCGTATTTAATGGCTTAACAGTAGGAAGAGACCGTAAATAGATAATTTGCTATAAAACCTAAAAGGTAGCTATAGGATATAATTTTATAAAACGGTATTTATTTATAATAAATAAGGTGTAAAGGTTTGTTATAGGATGTAAAAATTCCTATTTTTATTTGGAATTTTTACATTTCTATGCCACATAGGAAACCATATTACCCTCAATGTTTAAGGTTTGACTTAATTACACTTAGTATACCAAGTTATCAATTCTATACCATACTTAATTAAGGGTCTAATTAATTGGACGTCTTTTACTCCTTAATTAAAGGTGTCCATATATCCCACGTTTCTCTCTCCCCCTAATTCCTAAGACCAGCGTCGTTTTTCTCCTCCCCTTTCTTCCTCTTCTCCATTCCTTCTTCTTCTAAAAAAATACAGAGATGAGACCCATTTTTTATAATCAGATTTCCCCCATGTAACCCTAGCGGAAAAAAAAGAAAGCTGGCCGTCCCCCTTTCACATCAACCTTGCTTAATTCTCGTATTTTGTCCATCTCAAAATTATGTACAGTATTTACCTTCCATTTATAATGTTCTTTTTTCGTTGAAATACAAGTGACGACTGAGCAACTTCAATGGCGATAAAGCTCTCAACTTTAAAGCTTCCCAAGAAAATCCCCAACTGGATTTGTTCAAAATCCTCTCTTTCTTCACTCTCGGGTGCTTGTCGAATTCAAATCACCCTGAAACAAATCAACCCCCTACCCCTTCTTCTGACTTTGATTCAAAGATTCAACTTTTAAAGACTAAGCTTCACCCTGAAACCTTAAATTGATTTGTAGTGTTTTTTGTAGAAATTTTGTAGATGAAGAGAAAATTTTGTAGTCAACATTTTATTTCAACATAGATTGTAGTTTAATTGTAGTATAAATATAATTTTGTAGATACCCTTAAAAACAATACAACTTTATACAATACTTAAACTGATTTATAATTTTTTTGTAGAAATTTTGTAGATGAAGAGAAAATTTTGTAGCCAACATTTTATTTCAACATAGATTGTAGTTTAATTGTAGTAATTTTGTAAATAACCTTAAAAACAATACAACTTTATACAATACTTAAACTGATTTGTAGTTTATTTGTAGAAATTTGTAGATGAAGAGAAAATTTTGTAGCCAACATTTTATTTCAACATAGATTGTAGTTTAATTGTAGTAATTTTGTAAATAACCTTAAAAACAATACAACTTTATACAATACTTAAACTGATTTGTAGTTTATTTGTAGAAATTTGTAGATGAAGAGAAAATTTTGTAGCCAACATTTTTTTCCAACATAGATTGTAGTTTAATTGTAGTATAAATGTAGTAATTTTGTAGATACCCTTAAAAACAATACATCTTTATACATACTTAAACTTATTTGCAATTTATTTATAGATAAATATAGGAATTTTGTAGATATTAACATAAAATCAATTAATATTTACCCAAAAAATCACACTGAAAAACTGAGTCGTAAAAGTTAATTTTCCGTACACATAGGATATGATCACATTTACAGTAATATGTAATAACTAAAGTTTTTAGCAAGTTTTATTTTCTTATTCCACAGTTTTTCTTCTTTTATTTTCTGTCTAATAAATAATAATTCAATTAAAATAGGAATGACCTGACCACCTAATTTTTATATATATATATATATATTACGAAAAGAGAATATTTCAAGATATAATACTTCTAAATTTTATTTTATTTTTAAAGATTTTTATTCAAATTTATGGCATTTTTATTTCAAGTGCTCTATAAATATACTTTTTTTCTTGTCAAAATCTCATGCATTCCAAACTAATGTTTTTTTGTGGGGGAATGGCTCATTTTTAGCATTTTAACATATGTATATGGGTATTGGGTCGGGTTAGGTCATTCCATTTTAAGAAAATAATATAAAAATGATCGGTCGACCTAAACTAATTTCATTCGCTAGGAAAAAAAAAAGAAAAAATGAGCCATTCTCCCACAAAAATAATGAGTCTCTTTAGCCGAGGGTCCATCAGAAACATTCTCTCTACCCTTTCAGGGTAGGGATAAGGCTGGGTACATCCTACCCTCCTCAGACCCCACTTAGTAGGATTATACTGGATAGTTGTTGTTGTTGTGTGTATATATATATATATATATATCCTATTTTAATTGAATTATTATTTATTAGACTGAAAATAAATTATTCTTCTACATGTTTGTTTTATTCGTGTTATATTAAATGTAAGAGTTAATTGCGTCACGTTGCAATGTGTTACTATAGATTTTTATCACGTTTGTTGTTACAAACTTAAGTCATGTGGTAATTTGTCGCAGTAGAGTGCAGACTTATTTTTTTGGAATATATACTTACCTTCTTCCCAAGTGCGAAGGAAGTAAATGAATCACTCGTTTGATCTTTCTTAGAGGTATCACATCTCATCACCTCACCAACCATGGACCTATCTTAGTTATTACTCCCTTTTTTCTTCAGTGGTCCAAACATCTTCTAGAAAAGAAATGAGCGACAAATTGTTAGCGTACCACAATGTTATCTTTGGAAATGCTAACAACTTAATAAAGTAAAACTTGGAAAATAATAAGTACCACAAATGTAATAATACTGAGAAGATTCAAAGAAAAAATATAACGCCTTCGTGAAGGAAAAACGTGAAAAATGAAATCAAATAATTAAATAAACATTTTATTTAAATAATGGAAAAGTCAAAACATTAGGTTGGCAATAAATAATACTCGTAATTAATACATAACGACGATCTGTAAGCTAAGCTTTGCTAGAAAAATTTCTTGAAATCACTGATCTAAACAATATTCTATACTACTATCTTTACTTTATCCAATCGCCAACCAAAAAAGCTAATGGAATTGCAACTGGGGACTGTTTACTATAACTTGAAATTGAGATCGAGTTGATCTTCGCAATCCTTTGAAGATGATTCCCCATTATTATTTGAAGATGATGGTAACGGATTATTATGTACAACTTGGTATGGCGCTCTAGCCGTTGCCCTGAACACCAGGAAAAAAATATATAAAGGAAATAAGTCAGATTTCAGCAAAACGCTAAGGTAATAAAAACAAGCAATTTGCAAACAAAGGGTAGTCTGGTGCACTAAGCTCCCACTATTCGGGGACCGGACCACAAGGGTCTACGCAGCCTTAGTTGCATTTATGCAAGGGGCTGTTTCCACGGCTCAATTTGCAAACAATTTTGCTTAAATTGCTTACCTATCTTTCCTCTTCTCAAGAAACCTATGTAGTGATGATCTTCTAGCAATAGGTAGATCTGAGAAAGAAACCAAACATGTAATGCGTATTAGAAGCAGTTTTAGAAAATTATGTTACGCGGTATAAATTAGTAGTAGTAGTACTTAGCTCTGTCTCATTTTATACAACATTTTATTAGTCCGTTAAAAAACGTAACACATTTCTACATCTGAAAACTCTTTTAACATAAACTTCACACCTTAACAAGATAATCAGATAGCCATAAAAATGTGAACACAAGAGTACTTTTTGGTAGGTGCCAAAAGTTCGGTCGATATCTTTTGTATCGAGCTAAATACTGTCATATAAAATGAAACAGAGAAAGTAATTAGATGCTCACCAGAGCTGCTAGTTCCAGGTGTCTGTGACTGGGTTTGCTGATGTTGTTCAGCCTGTTTTTGCGGTGCAGAAGAAGTTGATCCTGGCTTAAGCTGATCAGTTTTACTAGAACTAGAAACGTGGACTAGCTGCTGGTGCTGTACTTGCGGTGTAGCAGAACTAGACCCTGGCTGCTTTTGTTGTGGTGCAATAGAAACTGTAGTACTTGGTTTAAGCTGATGATCAGTTCTATTACATGTCAAAGAAGCAGTGGCGGCGGCCGCGGCAGCAGCAGATGTGCTAAATTTGTCGATGGTTGTAGTATGAAAAGTGCCAAATGAACTCTGAGGGCATCCTTTACTAGCCAATAACATCACTGCTCTAGCTTTGTCAGCTGGAAAATCATCAAATACTATCACTTTACCATCATAGAACATAGTCAATTGTGCTGCCTTAATCTCCTTTGGTGCCTCTTTGCTGTAAAAGGAAACCAACACAAATAAAACATGTGACATTTGCACCTCCTATTCACTATATACACCATTAAATGGTACGAACTAATAGCTTGTTAGGCCAAACTCAAAGTTCATTTTATTTTGAAAAGTGTTTTTTAAGTATTTTTCTCAAAACTATTTTCGATGAGAAGCATGACAAAAAAAAGCTAATTAATTTGAAAACAATTCTAAAGCAGCAATAAGTATTTGACCAAGCTTTTAAAAATTACTTCTAAATATATATTCCCTCCGGTCCAAAATAAATAATTTTTTGTTTATTTTCACACGGATTAAAAAATCAAACTTTAGCATTAATTAGCAATAAATTGACTATATTAACCTTTACCATCCCACATAAATAAACCTAACACACACTCCAACACTATTTACTCCACGTGCAATGTAAGAAAAAAATAATTAATTCATTCTCGAAATCTAAAAAAATCACTTATTTTAGACCACAAAAAAAGGCCAAAAAATCATTTATTTTGGACCGGAAGGAGTATTTTTTACCCTTCCTGAGCTGAGGTCTATTGGAAATAGCGTCTCTACCTGCATTAGGTACGACTAAGGTCTGCGTAAAGACTACCCTACCCATACCCCACCTATTGGGATCATACTACTTTTTTTCCCTTACACGCTTGATCCAACACTTCAACTTTATTGAAAAAAAGGGGAAAAAGTATTTTTTTTGCTTTGGAGAAGGTTGACCAAAGAGACTATAATTATGCGAGAACAAATTTACAGATTATTTAAAGACAAATAACCATACATAAGCCTGAAAATTAAGCCGATTACATGTTACAACAGGTAAAGATACACGAGACAAACCTCGTGCTGGGCTCATTTACTGCCACCTCCATATCTCTAGAAGATTCTGCTGCAGCACTCTGACGAACGGGATCTATAGATTTTTGTTCTTGATCTTTAGTTTCAATTGAGGGTTTTTCCATAATTGTCAATAAATCCATAGTTGCAGCTTCTGTAACATCATTTTTACCTGGAAAAAGAGCACAGTACAAGTAAGAACTTAGATCTCTTTGGGAGCAATATTAATTACAGATTTGGACTTCTTTTTATCCTTCTAAAACATCTTAAATTCAACGTTTTTTCCAATTAAAAAATACCAGATCCTCCTGGTACACAGGTACAGTACCCCAAAAATAAAATATTCAATCGACATATTTCCAAATTTAAACGATTAGAATTACGCGGAGAAAAGAATTTTATATATGGAAACTCTATAAATGAACTAGATTATTTCAAATATTTTCAATTAATTGGTGAAGATTATTACCTGAGATTTCAGATTTTCCAGCAATTCCGAGATTCAGATCTCTAATAGTAGCTTTTCCTTTAATAAACTGACTCAATAAATTACAAGTCTGTACGAAATTCGATCTCTCCGGCGCCTTTCCGGGCCTTCTGCCGCCGTCTAAGGAATTTTGCGAATTTGACATGTTTTAAAAAAACAAAACAAAAATTACAAATTTGTAACTGAATAAGTTTTTCTGTTTATTCAGAAACTTTGAGCTAGAAATAGAAAAATGAAGGCTCTACTTATTTCTGCTCTACTCAATTTCTGGTGTGAAATAAAAAAGGAAATAAGAGGAGGAACATGTGAATGTAATGGTGTAGTTGATAAGGTTGTAGGGTAGATAAAGGAAATTACTACCCACTTAGATCACGTTTGGACATAAAATAATTTCGCTTTCCCGAAATTAATTTGCCATATAATTTTTAATTTTTAAATTTTCGAAAATCAAATTCGCTCAAATCACTCGTAATAATTTAAAAACAATTCAAAATTATATTTATATTTAAACACTAACTCTAATATTTAAATACAACTTGACATAAAAGAATATCAAAATTTAACAATTTTAGGTTCAAACGTCCAGTTCATGTTGGATAGACTTTTTCAACTTTCCAATAAACACGTTTTAATTGTTTCAGAAAAATAATAAAATATTAAATATTATAGGAAAGTGGAGGGAAAGGAAAAGGAAAAGAAAAAAAGGACCGTGCGGAGGAGAGGAATTCAAAGATAGTGGTCGGCAGTGGGGGCTAGAAGGTTAGAACGTGCGAGTGCCTATGGAAACACGTGCTTAAAATTAGAGATTTGTAGATTCTACCAAATCTTATTATTACGGCAAGCCCTTCTACTTCTCAGATTTAACACTTTTCCCCTTCATAGATAAGAACATTTACAATTTACCATACTTTGCACTTCTTTTTTGCTTTTTTATTCGTTAGATAAATTTATGAGGAGAAGTGTTAAAACATAAGTTATGCTGAAATTTATAATTTTGATATTATTTTTTATTGATTATTTGATATGTTGTATAAATTATGTTACAGCTTTATCCAGAATTAATATTCCGCTATCTACCAGGTATAAATCTTATTCGGGTATTATTTTTAATTCGATAATAATTTATCCTAAAAAAAATTAATAACCAAATAAAAAATAAGACGATACTCAATTTATTTTGAAAGTGGAAACAGATATTTTAATAGCCAAACAAATTAGAGTTTTATCTGTCTTCTTCTTCGCGAGTCGTGACGAAAATGACATTCAACAGAGTCTTTTTTTTCTTTTTTTTTTTTGGTAATTTGTTTTTTATGTTTTTCTCTTTGTGGAAATGAAGAAAGCACGCGAAAATTATTGAGCATCAAGTGGGATAAGGTTGAATCAAATTTTGGTCCCAGCAGGAGAAGGAAAAAGAAAGAATACAAGGGTATGGAGTATATTTTTACTTTTAACAGCAAGAGTAACAGCCTATTTGGCAAAGCTTCTCCAAAAATCTAAATTTTTTTTTTTTAGGTTAAAGTGTTTGATCAAATTTTTAGGAAAATATATATATTTTTAAGTAGAAGTAGAAGCAGAAATTTATAACTTCTTCGTAAAAATATTTTTTTGAAAAGTATTTTTGAGAAAAGACACTTTATAAGCACTTTTTGAAAATTTGGCAAAACAGTAATTGATGTTCAGATGTATTTTTTAAATTAATTAGACAAATTCAATCTGTTTTTTTCCAGAAGTACTTTTGAGAAAAATAATTTAAAATAAAAAACAATTCTCAAATGAGCTGATTTTTTAAACTTGCAGCCTATTTGGTCAAACTTCATTTGGCTAAAAGTGTTTTCTTTGGTAAAGAAATTTGCAGAAAATGAAATTTCTCTCAAAACTAATTTTTTAAAAATATACTTAGAAATACTTTTTAAATTTTTAGTTAAATGTTATTTGCTGCTTAAAAATAATTTTAAATTAAGTAGTCAAGCACAACTTCTCACAAAATATTTCTTTTTTAAAAGTACGTTGAAAATATAAGTGATTACTTGGCTTTTTTTATGATCCAAAATAAATAATTTTTTCAGATTTGAAAAATGAATTAATTATTTTTTTCTTACATTGTTCTTGAAGTAAATAATATTGGAGTAAGTGTTAGGAGTACAATGTGAAGAGATAATAAATGTTAATATGGTATTTCTTTGAAGGATAATTAGGAGCATTGATTTTAAAAAGGGTGATGCTAAACGGCCCAACTGGTGTGACTCAACTTTGGCCACACCAGTGAAAAGACATTCAAGCCCCTCTAACTAATTAGCCTACATAAAATTAAATTCTCAGCCTTGAACTATGCGAAAATTAAATGGGGGAGCTGAAGAGTCTTGTATTATATTTGTATTTCCATTGTATTTATGTGTGTTTTATGATTATACAATTATACGATTTAGTGTGTATACAAATTATTATATTTTCTTCCTTTCTTAAAAACAAATACGGTATATATGATTTATTATACTTCATATCAAATCAAGTCAAGTGGACATTTTACCGTATCAAAAAAATTGATTCAAACCAAGAAAATTCGGTGGTGCAAGAAAATATGAATCCAAATGAACATAATACAAATACAACAACCACGAATATGAACCAACAACCACGAATATATACGTTCAATATAACTATATATAAAGCGCAAAAACGTAATTATAAAGCTAAAAATCTACTTATTATTTATATCTCTATCGATGTCAATTGACTAGTGGAACCATAGTAAACGTAATTATATGGTAGCTATCGATATCTACTTATTATTCATATTTCGTAATTTAATTGCTAATTATATCCCAAAATATAACGATTGTTGTCAATTGACTAATGGAATCATATATACTTATTATATATGTATATACGTTTAATGTAACTATATATAAAGCGCAAAAACGTAATTGTAAAGCTAAAAATCTACTTATTATTTATATCTCATATAACGATCGGTGTCAATTGACTAGTGGAACCATAGTAAACGTAATTATATGGTAGCTATCAATATCTACTTATTATATATGTATAGACGTTCAATATAACTTTATATAAAGAGCAACAACGTAATTAACTAGTATCGATATCTACTTATTATTCATATTTCGTAATTTAATTGCTAATTATATCCCAAAATATAACGATCGTCGTCAATTGACTAGTGGAACCATAGTAAACGTAATTATATGGTAGCTATCAATATCTACTTATTATATATGTATAGACGTTCAATATAACTTTATATAAAGAGCAACAACGTAATTAACTAGTATCGATATCTACTTATTATTCATATTTCGTAATTTAATTGCTAATTATATCCCAAAATATAACGATCGTCGTCAATTGACTAGTGGAACCATAGTAAACGTAATTATATGGTAGCTATCAATATCTACTTATTATATATGTATAGACGTTCAATATAACTTTATATAAAGAGCAACAACGTAATTAACTAGTATCGATATCTACTTATTATTCATATTTCATAATTTAATTGCTAATTATATCCCAAAATATAACGATCGTCGTCAATTGACTAGTGGAACCATAGTAAACGTAATTATATGGTAGCAATAAATATATACTTATTATATATGTATAGACGTTCAATGTAACTATATATAAAGCGCAAAAACGTAATTATAAAGCTAAAAATCTACTTATTATTCATATTTCATAATTTAATTGCTAATTATATCCCAAAATATAACGATCGTCGTCAATTGACTAGTGGAACCATAGTAAACGTAATTATATGGTAGCAATAAATATATACTTATTATATATGTATAGACGTTCAATGTAACTATATATAAAGCGCAAAAACATAATTAACTAGTGTCGATATTTATTTATTATTCATATTTCATAATTAAATTGTTAATTATATCCCAAAATATAACTATCGTTGTCAATTGACTAATGGAACCATATATACTTATTATTTATGCATATACGTTCAATGTAACTATATATAAAGCGCAAAAACGTAATTATAAAGCTAAAATCTACTTATTATTCATATTTTACAAATTATATCCCAAAATATAATGATCGTTGTCAATTGACTAGTGGAACCATAGTAAACATAATTATATGGTCGCAATCAATATATACTTATTATATATGTACAGACGTTCAATGTAACTATATAAAGCGCGTAATTAACTAGTGTCGATATCTACTTATTATTCATATTTCATAATAAAATTGCTAATTATATCCCAAAATATAACGATCGGGGTCAATTGACTAGTGGAACCATATATACTTATTATATATGTATATACGTTCAATGTAACTATATATAAAGTGCAAAAACGTAATTACAAAGCTAAAATCTACTTATTATTTATATCTCATAATTAAATTGCTAATTATATGTCACGACCCGAAATTCCACCTTCGGGCCATGACTGCGTCTAACGTTGAACCCGCTAGACAAGCCAACGTTTGAACTAAATAAACTCATTAACAACTAAAATGAACAGGATGACAAGGGAAGCTATAATTAACAATATGAAAGTTAACAAATTACAAAAATAATATAGCAAGCTTCGAAGTAAAACCCATAAATATAATCCAGAACTGGTGTCACATACTCACGAACTGTCTATGAGATTACTAAATATAGTGGTCTGAAAATAAGTACATATGACTGTCTTTGAAACTATAAGATAAGACACAACTCAAAGTGAAGGGTAGAAGGGGACGCCAAGGCCCAGGAACGTCTGCGGGTCTACTTCGATGTCTCCTGTAGGAACGAATGGAATGCTCCGACCGTCAGCGACCACCGGTTTCGGCTGCGTAGTCTGCATAATATAAAGAAGTGCAGGTGTAGTATCAGTACAACCGACCCCATGTACTGAGTAAGTGCCGAGTCTAACCTCGGCGAAGTAGTGACGAGGCTAGGACCGACAACATGTATACATACCTGTGCAATTTATATAATAACAGGAAAATATCGACGGAAATAAGCAAGTAAAAACAGATACGAGGAGAACACATGCTGGGGATAAGAGGGGCAACAAATACTACTATAGTGGAACAGAGTAACAACTAAAATGTAACAGTAAAAGCAAATTTAATGCCTCGGAACAGATAATGAATAACACAAGGCACGACATGTCCCCTCATGCATCACCTCACAAATCACTCAGCACGGAATGTCCCCTCGTGCATCAAACAGTAACACATCGGCACGGCATGTCCCCTCGTGCGATAAACAATAACAATCATCATGGCATGTCCCCTCGTGTGATAAATAATAAACAATCAGCACGGCATGTCCCCTCGTGCGATAAATAATAAACAATCAACACGGCATGTCCCCTCGTGCGATAAACAATAACAATCATCACGGCATGTCCCCTCGTGTGATAAATAATAAACAATCAACACAACATGTCCCCTCGTGCGATAAATAATAAACAATCAGCACGACATATCCCTTTGTGCGATAAATAATAAACAATCAACACGACATGTCCCCTCGTGTGATAAATAATAACCAATCAGCACGACATGTCCCCTCATTCGATAAATAATAAACAATAAACACATCATGTCCCCTCGTGTGATAAATAATAAACAATCAGCAATATAATGTGCAACTACCAATAAGGAATCACAAGTGTACAGAAATACTCAATAAAATTCTATTGTCCCGGCAAGGAATTCAGCTATAACCAATCTTGCTCAGAATTACAATTTCAACAGTAAAAGCTTCAGCTGGACAATTAATCAATAATTTCCCACGTCATGAAACAACGTCAATGTATCACTCCTAAATCACCAATTATTTATAGTACAGAGAATATCAAGAACACGGTACAATTCATCACAATTGACTCAGGGCCATGCTTGACCGCAACATATAGGCACTCGTCACCCCGCCTATACGTTGGACATGAATTACACATAGCAAATAAGACTCTATACCTAATCCCTCAAGCTAAGGTTAGGCCAAACACTTACCTCTGCTCCAAAATGCAAGTCAAGCCTCAATCACAACCTTTCCTCTCGAATCCAACTCTGAATCGATAATATCTAGACACAATTAAGTTATTAACATCAATAGTGTCACGACCCCAAATCCTAACAGGTTGTGATGGCGCCTATCGTGGAACTAGGCTAGCCAATCATCACCTTACTGCGCTTTTGTTCAATTATAATAGTTCACAATTAAATAATAAGCAAGCAACCACATCATAATTAATATAATAAAGTATTAGCGTTCCCATATTAACCTAAACAACCTCCCAAGAACTGGAGTCAATAGTCATGAGCATCTAAGAATAAATAAACTAACTCTGCTAAAACTATAATATATGTCTCTGAATCGAATGTTAAGACTAAATAAGGAAGGGAAATGGAGAAGCTGTGGACGCTGGACAACTACCTCTCAATCCCGTGAAATGCTGATATCAACTGCGTCAGCTACTGCTGCGAGCTCGTACCTGGATCTGTGCACAGAGGCACA